>CM076583.1:1259046357-1259229525 GCA_034641835.2 Pinus albicaulis
CAGTGTTAAATTCCCCATACGCGGTTATGCCCAGACTTTTCCGCGTGTATACGCGAGTCCACATGTACTTTCCCACGTATGCCATTAAAATTATTAAAAAATATATAAAAAATCCCTATTTTCGGGCTGGGTTGATGGTTACTCTGGTAGTTCAACCACCCCAGCACGTGGCCAACTGTTTCCAACTGTTGAAACTACTTTGAGGGAGTATAAAAGCCCCTCATGTGCATGGCCTAAGGGGGAGAGAAATTATTGATATTATACTCTGTTGGAATCCTCTATCCAAGTCTGAATTCCCGTGCCTCCTGCACTTCCCAGTTCATTACAAGAAACCCTTGTTTCCTGGAGATGCTCATCTCCCTATATGTCATCTCGTATGCACCAGTTCGGAAGGAATCTTAGCGAGGCAAGGGTGGGACGGATCCGGACGACGGTCTGCTCGAAGATCATGGAAGGATTCAGGTGATCTCTCCACTTGTTATTTCTGTACATGCTATTTATAATACAGAAGTACCATCTTGTTCCCGAAATATACGTGTTAGTGTTTGCTTGTATACATGAGAATATTGTTATTTAAGCATTCATTATGGTTTATCTAATGTTTTATATGGATTTCACTAACATTTAGAGTAGATATATGCTGTACAACTAGTTCTTCGTGCTTGTTTCTTCTTGTCTTTCAGGTTAAGAAGGAAGAAGGGTTGTTGGGGGTTTGGACCCCGCGGGATCTGCTTCAACCGTAGGACCTACGGGTAACTTCCTCGATCTACTCTATTTAGTTTTTCATGAACATGTATGGTTGTGTGAGTCCTTCTTAAGTAGCATGCCCTGCTCTGTGGAGGTTTAAACCCAACAAACCTCTAGGGTGATTTTCTCTGAAACAGAACTGGCGACTCCGTTGGGGATCACATTCTTGTGATTCCCCTGTTGGGTGGTTTCAGCTGTTTGATAGGTTTCCAACAGTTTTAACTTTCATTTCCAGTCCAGTTTACTCTTTCTCAGTCAGACTGAACTCCTGGTTTCTTGTCCAGGCTTGATCCTTTTTGTTTTTCATTATTTACCTTTATATACGCGCTTTTTTCTGCACACAGTCGCGTATACACACAAGTTTTTCTAAAGGGAGTCGCGTATACGCGTGTTTCCTTTAGCACAGTCGCGTATGCACGCTTGTTGCTAAACTGTGAAGTAGCGTATACCTAGGCAGATTTTGAAATTTTGGATTCCTTGGATTTTTAGTCCTTTCTGTCTATGGAGACCTGTTCCTGCAGTGTCTTTGTACCCTCTGGATTTTGAAGAAAGTGGTCTTTGGTCTTTTCTCTCTTTCGTTTGATTGAAAACTAGTGTTTTTGGAAAAGTGTTGTTTCTTGTGCTGGCATTTCTGGTTTGAGTACCAAGATCTCTTTCTGGGGATTCTTGGTTGTTCTGCTTCATCAGAACAGAGAGCTCCTGCTCATTTACTCTTTCCTATCTTTGTGTTTTGCTTTGCACTACGATTTTTGCCTATTTCTTGGTTGGTTTTCTTGAGTTCAGTTGGCTAGGTCTTGTTGCAACTTTTGAAGAGTCTTTCTTGGTTCTTTGAAGTTTTTGTTTGCGGCAAGGTTGCACTATTCTTCTAGGCTGAGTGGCTGAGTTGTCTTGTCTTCTTTTGCTCATATTGATCTTGCTACTAATTAGCCTTATAAGATTTGGAGCATTTTGGAAGTTTTTTGCTTGAAATTCAGTATTGATTGGCTTGGGATTTTATAGTTTCACTTGGTCTTTTTGAACTCTTTTATAAAACTCAAAAGCTCAAAAAACATTTTGCTTTGTTGTTTGCTTTTTTTTTTGCATTTTTGTTTTCGTTTCTTTGTGTCTTTTGAAGCTTTGTTGAGGTTTCTTGCCTTTAGATTTTGGCTTGATTTTGGAAAGGAGTTGTCATTGATTTCTTCCTCTTGTTGTTAAGTGTTTTTGGTGTCTTCATATTAAGAGTTCTTGATTCTGGGAACTAGCTTTCTGGACAACCAAAAAAGAGATAAAACTGAAGGACTTTTGGG
Organism: Pinus albicaulis; assembly: GCA_034641835.2. Taxonomy (NCBI): domain Eukaryota; kingdom Viridiplantae; phylum Streptophyta; class Pinopsida; order Pinales; family Pinaceae; genus Pinus; species Pinus albicaulis. The sequence continues at coordinate 1,259,048,391 of CM076583.1, forward strand.
AAATTTCACTCTGCTTTAGGAGATTTTGCATCTTAGGATTTACATGCTTGTAGTGATTTGCATCAGGTGCACTTAAGCATTTAGTCATTTTCATAGTTTTTGTGAGTGTGAGTTTGCTATCTGAAAAGAAAAAATACAATTTTTAATCTCGTAGAACCCGTGTAGAAGTTGTTTTTCATCGAAAGACAATAAATTCATTTGCATGTAGTTTGGTTTTTATTAATTTCTTTCTACGTCAAAACATCATAAGTTTCATTTCCGCATCCCTGTGACTTAACATAACAGCCCATTAAAATAAGCGATCTAATTTAAAATCAACTAGCAAGTTTTCTAAGTGTCATACACCAACTAGCTAGGTAGTAGGGCCTTAGATTAGGTGATTGGAGAGTTAACTCTCCAAGGCCGCTCAAACAAAACATAGAAGTTGATTAATTGAGCGAAATCCAACTCCGTTAGGTGGACCGAGAAAGCTCTCCTCCAAAGAGTCAAGCGCGAGGGGCAGTGAAGGCTGAGAAGAGGGATACCCCCTATCTGATTAGCTGAATCTGACCTCAAGACCGTTCCGCCCAGCTTCTGACACGGATTGGTGCCCATAGTTGCCACTCCTAGGTTCCACACAGGTGACTGCGGGGGGGAATACCCGTGGTACCTGAGGCAGACGTCGCATCACTTTCAGCAGTACTTCTGGGGGGTGCCCTTGCGAAGCTTGGGTGCTTGAGCCGGCAAAGGATGTCGTTAGGAGGTCGGCGTAATTGTTTCTGATACCTTCGCTAGTAGGCCTGGGCCGTAATTATCCCAGACTGCTTTTGGGAGGTCCTATATTTCGCTTTCCTGTATTTTGGTGTCGGTCCTCATCACCCGGAGCCTTGGAGGCTGTTTGCTTGATTGTATCTCAGTGATTTTTCTTATAGTGAGTGCTATTTTCTCCTAGCTTGCCTAGCTTTTCACTTTTTTGAGTCTAATTTAAAATCTATAAAAGTGGCTGATCAAGCGCCTCGTCGATCGAGGAGAATCCGGGGGTTATCTCCCGAGAGTCCAGAGCCTTCTTCGAGAAGGCGTAGGAGTGATTTAGCAGGTGGTTACCACCCTATGACGTTTGATGCAGTGGAGAGAGATCCTCCACAAGGGTCTGAAGGTTTCATAGCTGATTCTGGTGTCGGTTCTGAGAGGAGCGTTCCGCTCACCTCGTGAGTTTTATTTCCTCAGGAAGAAGATTTTCAAATCGAGGAATTACCTGAACCTCCTGGGTCAGGTCCATCTCCTCTTCCTCCTGATTATCCGTTCATTGTTCAATACATCGGACCTGAGTCAGAGAGACCAGAATATCCTCCGTATTATTCATACCTTTCGATGGCCACGACTGGGAACGCGGCTTCTGCTATGAGTGCTGTAGGCATTCAGACTCCTGCTTCTGTTGAAGGAGGGAGAACTATTGCTTTATCTTCGATTGCTTCTAGTGCTGCTGTGTTTGGCTCTGGTTTCACCCAAGCACACGCTTATCATTCTGGTCCCTTCTGTTTTGGAATTCCCACTAGTGGGATTCCTTCTTTTTCCTTTTCCGCTGCTGCAGCTGGATCTACACCCATGTCTTCCATGGTTAGTGGATTAGCTTCTTTTCAGGGGTTCCCCTTCGGAATTGGACACATTCCTAGTTCGAATCCTTCTTTAGGGTCCTTTCCGTATACTTCTCAGACCCAGAGTTTCAACCCTTGGTCTGGGGGGAAAAGTTCGACTACTTTTACAGGGTGGAACCCTGTGTTCACTACAACGGGGGCAGGGAATAAGTTTTATGCTGGTCACCAAGGGAATACTTCTTTCCCTTCGTCGAGTACTTATCAGACCATTTCTCCTCTTTCTAATGCCTGGAACCCCTATCAGGGGCTTTCCTCTTCATTTCACACTTCAGTGGGGGGAACTGGTCTGGGCTTTGGTAACTCTGCGTTGGGAGGAGGTTCTTCTCCTTTTTCTACGAGTCCTTTTTGGCAACTTGGTGCCTCATCAAATCCAGGGTATTCTTTTCATAATTTTGGGAATCCATCCCATCAAGGATGGAATCCTCAGGCTCCGCCTCGCTTACCTTTTCTGGCAACGTTAAACTTGCCAGATCTGTCGAAGTTGACTAATGATCCGATTCGTTATAGTCAGGGTGGCCTCCGGTTCCCACCAAACTTCCTTCAGACATTCCAAAGTTTGAAGGTAAGAATGGAGAAGATCCGGCTGACCACATTACCACTTTCCATTTATGGTGTTCTTCGAACTCCCTGATCGATGATTCGATTAGGTTGAGATTATTTCAACGCACCCTAACTGGAAACGCTGCCAAATGGTATATTGAGCTAACTGGGGGTAGTTTTGCTACATTTGGAGAACCGGCTGTTACATTTCTGAACCATTTCCAGTTGCCTGTCCGATATGATGCTGGGACTGAACTCCTAGCTAATTTTAAACAAGACGATGCAACCCACATTTCTGATCACATTCAGGAATGGAGGAGAAGGAAGAGGCTGATTAAAGCTCATATTCCAGGTGAATTCCTTTTGGAATGGTTTCTCAAATCCCTACAGTCAGATATTTCGAAAGATGTATCCCTCTCCGGGGTATTTTCTGAGGAGCAGGCCATTTTTAGGGCCAAGCAGCTAGATTTGATATATTCTCAGTCTGGGGTCCTTCACAAGTATTTGTCTAATGCTCCTAGCTCCAAATTAGATTTATCTAAAACTAAGCCCGGTCCTCATGGCGACGGACTGATTGGATCGATCAATAGTGGTGCAGCCAGCCTACTTACTCAACTGCAGCAGTTGTCTTTGCAATCTGCTCCTTCTGGTCAGGCTGTGCCTGCTGAGTCATCACCTTCCCAGTCTTTGTCCATAAATGCTGTCCAAGCTTCTGATCCCAAAGGAAATCAACAATCTGAAGGGAAGAAGAAGGGATGAAATAATAATAAAAAGGGCAAGAACGGGAAGGGTAATGCAAATAAAGCCAACGAGCATGTTGGTGAGGGTCCAAAGGAGAAAAGGAAAGTGAAGTTTCCATGCAAGCTATGTGCTGGAGACCATCTTACGCACCTTTGCCCTAAAATTCAGGATGCGCAACGCTTGTTAGCCCAGCAGGGTTCTTCTAGTTCCCAGGCTGTGTTAACAAACCCTTTTCCCCAAGGGAAACAATTAGTTGTTGGCGGGAACAAAAATCTTGGGGCTTCCTCTGGGGGCACCCAGGAAGGGGAAATTCCATCGAACATTTTCATGATGAGTGCTCACGCGGATATCGCTACGAGATCCCATGATTATGGCGGAGAAGAGTCTTCGAAAGCTAAGGAAGTCCCTGATGCTACTGAGCCGCTTCACATTACGAAGCCTACTGTTGAGTCTATGCCTCGGATGCCCAAAGCATCTTCGAAGCGGTCAACGATTAATCCAAATGCGAGGGCTGCCCAGAACTACTCGATTGTGGAAGATCTGGCACAGAGTCCCTGTGCTATGTCAGCTTTAGAGGTACTCCAATCTTGTCCGGCTCAACGCAGTGCTTTGCTCACTACCATTGGGGCTATTGATCCAAAAAATTCTCTTCTGATTACTTTTGATATGACTAATTTTAAGAAGAGACTCCCTCATCACATGGCTTTTCATATTAAATCATCGTACTGGAAGTGTAACATATTTCGGACGGTTGTCGACAAGGGTGCTTCCACATGCGTGATGTCTCTCGCATGATGGAAGACACTTGGATCTCCCAAAGCTGTTCCATCTACCACTCTTCTGACTGCGTTCGATGGTCATTCTCACAGGCCCCATGGTATTGTCCCAACTTTGCCCATCTATGTTGGGGGCAAAACTGTCAATATAGAGGTTGAGGTAGTGGATGCAAGCTTGGACTACAACCTTCTGTTGGGGAGAAACTGGATTTATGAGATGGATGCTATTGCATCTTCATTATTTCGCATTATATGTTTCCCCCACGAAGGGAGGATTGTTACAGTGGATCAACTGGACTGTCCTCCTGTAGACCCGAATGCGTCTACTGACTCATCTGTTCCTAAGTTGGATAATTCTAAGGCGCCTGTTGAGAATTTAGTAGTTGGAATGTATTCTTCCTTGATGGGTACTTTCGATATTCCTCCTCCTACGGTTCATATTAATGCAATTTCATCCTCCAAGGTTCCTCTTCGAAGAGAGTTCTTCAGAACTCATTATTATTCGGACCCTTGGACCTTACCTTCCCCTACTGCCACATTACCGGAAGGTCAAGTGGGTGGAATGGCATTTCCTATTTCTGTAGTTGAGATTGCTTATCAGTCTATTGTTGACTCTGCAAAATCCATCCCAGCTCCTCTGTCACCGGAAGAGTTGGATGGAGATGTGACTCCAGCTTGGACACTTAGTTCTTCTTCTGCCCAGGATTGCCTTGATACCACTCTTCCATCTGAAGAGGCCATCCTGGAAGCCATGACTAGTATAGATAGACCATGGGATGACTTGCATCATCGATCTTACTTTTTACCTGACTTGAGCGAAGTTGAAACCAGCTTTCCAAGTCCTCAGTCTCCTGGTCCCGTTCACCCAGTCTTGAACCCTTTAGCACCAACACAGGTTTATGCTGAAGGGAACATGGCTATGATTTCTCCTACTATCCCGGTGAACATTTCCAGGGATCCCAATATTATCGAGAATGTCTTCATCGGAGCTGAATGTTCCCGTGAAGAGGTTCAAATTTACACCGAGCTCTTTAAAGAGTATAGGGATGTATTCGCTTGGTCTTATGAGGAAATGCTTGGTATAGACCCATCTATTGTCCAACATGAGATCAAGATGTATGAAAACACTAAGCCGGTGAGGCAAAAACTTCGTCCGGTCAATCCTAGGAAGGTAGCAGCTATCAAAGCTGAAGTTGAGAAGCTGCTTAAGGCGGGATTCATTTTCCCTGTTCCTTTGACTGAATGGGTTTCAAATCCCATTCCCGTAGATAAAAAGCAAGGAAAGATTCGAGTTTGAATCGATTTCAGAGACCTAAATAAAGCATGTCCTAAAGATAATTACCCCACACCATTTATTGATCAGATCATTGACGAGTGTGTCGGTAATGAGATTTTCTCCTTCATGGACGGTTTCTCCGGATATAATCAGATTACTATCCGTCCTGAAGATCAACATAAGACTGCATTTATTTGTCCCTGGGGTACATTTGCATACAAGAAGATGCCTTTTGGTCTTAAAAATGCTGGGGCTACCTTTCAGCGGGCCATGTCATATGCCTTCCACGACATCAAAAATATTATCGAGGCTTATTTGGATGATTTAGCTGCTCATTCTCGAAAGAGGATGGATCATCTTGCTCACCTCCGGCAAATATTTGAACGATGTCGGTTCTATAAGATTAGATTGAATCCGAACAAGTGCGTTTTCGCGGTTACATCCGGTCGGTTATTGGGATTCATTGTGTCCAAGGAAGGGATTAGGGTAGATCCCTTCAAGGTTGAGGCAATACTTCAGTTGCCTCCCCCGTCCTCTATCCGTCAGCTTCAAAGTCTACAAGGAAAGTCCAATTTTCTTCGGAGATTTATCGTAAATTATGCTGAAGTTACAAAGGGATTTATGAGATTGTTGAAGAAGGGAGTTCCATTTCTTTGGGATGACTTTGCTCAACGCTCATTCGATGCTTTGAAAAAAGCATTGACCTCTGCTCCTTTATTGAGTCCACTTGATTATAGCAGGGATTTCCTTTTGTATCTGGCAGCAGCAGAATCTACTATTGGTATGGTTCTGGTTCAGGAGGATGATGCTCTTGCAGAGCATGTTATTTACTACCTTAGTCGAGGCTTGGTAGGACCTGAACTCCGGTACACTTCGATAGAAAAATTAGCTTTAGCAGCAGTTCACGCTATGCAGCGACTCCGGCATTACATTATTCTTCGCAAAACTTATGTTTTGGCAACAGCCAATCCATTTCAATTTGTCCTCAGTAGGTGAGTGATTGGGGGAAAATACAATAGATGGATTATGATTTTACAGGAATTTTATCTTGAGTTTATGTCTGCCAAGTCCAAGAAATCATTGGTTTTCGCGGAATTGATCTCCGAGTTGCCCTGTGGGGAAGAGATGATCTATGATGAATCCTTTCCGGATGAACATTTGTTTCTTATCTCTTCACAGGATCCTTGGTACGGAGATATCATTGTGTATCTCCAGACTGCGAAGTTTCCCTCTACTTTTTCGAAAGATGAGCGTTGTAAGCTGCGTCACTTGGCCAAGAATTATTTGATTATTGGTGATGCTTTATACCGTCGAGGGGTTGATTCAATCCTGAGACGCTGCTTGAATTTTGAAGAAGCTGAGGCTATGCTGAATGATTCCCACAGTGGAGCTTGTAGGGGTCATTTATCTGGGCTTGCTACAACTCAAAAGATTTTGCGTGCTGGGTACTTTTGGTCCTCGATTTTCAAGGATTGTATCGAATCGGTCAAAAAGTGTCATCCGTGTCAAGTCTATACTCGAAAAATGCGCGCTCATCCAGCTCTACTTTTTCCAGTCATTACTGTCGGTCCCTTTACAAAGTGGGGTATTGATTATACTACTTGTAACCCGCCTTTGGCTAAAGGTCACAAGTACATTATTGTAGCAATAGACTACTTTACGAAGTGGGTCGAGGCTATGCCTACTTTTGGGAATGATGGTGAGACTACAGCTCTTTTCCTTTTCAACCAGGTTATCGCTCATTTTGGTATTCCTAGAGAGATTGTCACTGATCATGGCAGTCATTTTCAGAATAGTATGATGGCTGAGTTGGCTCTCAAATTGGGTTTCCGGCAGGAGCATTCATCTCCGTATTATCCTCAAGCCAATGGGAAAGTGGAAGCCGTGAATAAATCCTTTAAGACAATTCTTCAAAGAACAATTGATAAAGCTAGATCCAACTGGCATATTATGCTATATCCTGCACTTTGGGCATACAGGACGTCAGTGAAAACTGCAACTGGCTTTACTCCGTTTCAGCTAGTGCACGGGGTGGAATCCGTATTTCCTATTGAATGCGAGATTCCTTCTCTTAAGTTAGCTGTTGAACTTCTTCCTGACACTTCTAGTCTTGAAGAACGGCTCCTTCATCTGGACCATCTCGATGAGCAGTGTCGGGATGTCGCCACGATGAATGAAGCACATAAAAACCGAGTTAAAGTTCAGTACAATAAGGCGGTCAAACCCAGGTTTTTTTCGGAAGGTGACCTTGTTTTGGTCTATGCCCAAGAAAAAGATGCCCTGGGGGCAGGAAAGTTTAAGTCTATGTGGTATGGTCCCTTCATCGTTAAAAAAGTCCTTAAGAAAGGAGCGTATACCTTGGTTGATTTTGAAGGGACGAATTGTCGGAGCCCCGAAATGGGCTCTATTTGAAGAAGTATTATGCCTAGGCTTTGGCCTGGCATGTTGCTTGTCTCTGGATGGCTTCCAGCAGAACTTCCACGGCAGCCATAGGTATTTGGCAGGTTAACCCCTCCAAGTTCCTCTGTACAGCCTGGAGGGTCCTATCTGAATCCACTGTATCTGCTTCGCCCCTGCGACGCTTGTGGCGTGGGAAACCCTCAGGTCGAACTGGTCCAATATCTGTATCATGATCATGTTTACATTTCCAGTCATTATGAATCCAATCAAAAACATGTTTATTTTTATTTTTTCATACATATTTGAAAAAATACAAAAAAAATTATATAAGTCAAAAAATTTTACCGACTGTGCCCCATGCTATGCCTGGTGGAAGAACAAGATCTGGATCTCCACGAAAGTCCATCCCGGCATAGGGATAGTCGTCCACAGCAATGATTTGTTCTCCCCACCAAAGGAAGAACTCATCATCCCAAGTGGTCCGGGGAACTTCACTTCTCCCTAATCTCTTCATCATGTCCGCCCAACGGGCAATTCTTGGGTCTCTCGGGCTGTTGATGGTAGAGATAACTCTGGGTCTCAATGCTGGTATCTTCTCAAAGAAGAATGTCATCAAAATAGTACCGTATCCAAAGTGTTTGGTCTTTGCTTGGCGGATTGAGGTCAATTGTTGCTTCATGTTCAGTAATAGGGTTGTGCACCAATCATACACATGAGTCAAGCATTCCATTACTATGCTCATTTGCGTCCTGGATGCCTGATGTAGGGAGGCAGATCCTGCCACTCTACCAATGGTGAAAAGGAGGATTTTCATGTGCAAATCCCTTAAATCTTTAATTGCAATCTGAGTTCCAACTTTCTTGGAACCCTCTACGCAATACACGTGGACATAATCTTCCACGGTTAGCCCTCCCAGGGGCTTCCCGTGCAAGTCTACTGGTTCCCCCCTCCGGGAGAGTCCAGTGATAAAGTATATGTCTTCCACTTCAATGCGTAATGGCATCTGATCTATCATAAAGCAGTCCTCTTCCGGTTCCCAGTAATTGACGAGCATTTCTAGCAACTGAACATTTCTTTTCATATTTGGCATTTTGAAAATTTTGAACAATCCGCAATTCCGAAGAATATTTTGCGATGCTCGATCTTGCATGACCTCTTGATCAATTGCACTGTGTTCATGCTCTCTCCATGAGATTGTCATCCTGTCAAAATTCAACAAATCCTTCATTAGCCACGCATTTTTTCATTTGGGCATGCGCATACACGGCTTTCTTTATGCACAGTCGCGTGTATATGCGACTTTCCTGTTACCAACCCGCGTATGCGCAAACCCGCATTTTTTAGAAAGGGTTTCTGTGGTGAAAATCACTAAATTTTAATTTGTAAACGGGCAAAATGATTTGCAAGGATGATTGAGGAGCTTACCTGACAAATTCGGTGCGATTCGACGGTCGGTTGTTCCTGATTTGACGAAAGAAGTTTTTTGCTCCATAGCACTTTTTTCCAGATCAGCAATGTAATAATGAACCAAATATGAGGTAATTTGTCTATTTATGCCTAAAAAGTTGAAAATTTTCGCAAAAAATTGTTATGCTTATTTTTTCGATCTATCTTAAGCTGCATAACCCAGATGCTTGGAAGTGCCCAGTTTGGTATGTTTTCAGGTACATTTTGACGAATTTGAGATTTTTCCCGTTTTTTATCCATGATTACCGACTCGTCACGGCAGGTATATGATCTTCACTGGCATATAGGTTAGGGAAATCACTTTCCGTTGCATCTTGCATACTAGCCTTCATACTGATCACTTGCCATAGGGTCGATCCCATCAGGTCATGACTATTACACCTATTTCACTCGCCGATTATTTAATCATGACTTGATGGTAGAGCCTTCCTTTACATGGGCTTCTTAGTTAGTTCCTCGCTATCACTTGTTGCCCATGCTGCGTTTTATGTAGGCTCGGGAGTCCTCTTTAGTCCCGCCATGTCTTATGTGTTGAAGCTTCACTCTTCTTCTTCTTCACTATCATTTTTTTTGGCTTTTACCATAGAGGCTCCCTGGTGTCATTAAGTTGTATTACTGCATTGCATATTGGCTACTTGTTTATCCTGGCCTTTAGCCGGCTTCATTTGGACTCGATGTTTAAGCCAACTTTTGACCTTGACTATTTGTACAAGTTAACCATTGCATGCACTTAGCTATCACGACTTGACACCCTTTTACCCATGGATGGAACGTTCCTTTGAGTATCGCTTACCAGTTTCCGCCACCTTGCATTGAGCATAGGATTGTTCCAATCCCAAGAACTAGTGCATCTGATTTTTGATACTCGTTCTATCCATTGTACCATAGCATTCTTTTATTCTTTTTCAGGCTTATTATATGAAAAAGACAAAAAAATCAAATATAACAAAAAGAGCGGGAACGGGATGTATCTTCGTTGTTTTTATGGTAGTACAGAGTCAGTTTGTCGCCCTTGAACAAAGCACATATACTTATATATATTTCCTACATTTGCGATGGTTTTAGTTTATGACCTAGGATCAGCCTTTACCTGGTTTCACTTGTCAGTCCTCCCCCGGTTGGTTATCTCTTCCAATCATATGGAGAGTTTGTTCTGCCTCCTGCATAACAGACTTATACAGTGTCACTTTTTACTGCCATGGTCATCATGAGTCGTGTTTTTGTTCAAGGGAAGTCTAACCAGAGTCGGCCATTCTGCGGTGTCTCTTGACTCATTATTCAGTCGGCCTTCCCGGTCTTGTCAGTATCATGTTCTATCACATCAGATGTTTTGGTCTTCTGCTCGTGCTGGTTTGAGAAGGTCCCCATTGACTTCTTGCCGGCGGGTTTGTTTCTTATCGACTACGACACATTGCTCTGAGAGAAAACCTAGAGCCACACCTTGGGCCTATTTCCATCATTGATAGGTGACCTCGTGCTCAGCATTTGATCATCATCATGGGTCTTTGACTGAGTGGTTTCCCCTGTGTTCGACGTCAGCACACATTATCACACTTAGGATTCGTGCAGTACCTTGATTTCCATTTGACCCTATCGGTGGATTTCTCGCCTCTGTGTCAGCTTTCATTATTGGTTGGTTCAGAGGGTTTCTTCCGTGCGCTAGCTTCATCTTGTGCATGTCGGAAACGTACTTCGGTTTGGTTCCATCACTCTACTTCGTCTGATTCCTTCCAAATCTTGGCCTGCGGGTTACACTCGCGCTGGACTGATGTGGGATGCCTTAATGCCTTCCTTCCAGCAGATATTTTCCCATCGACTCCGACTCATTGCTCTGGGAATAAGGTCTAGAGTCTTTTTGTCGGTACCTTAGGGTTTGCAATCATCAGTGGCAGACTCTTCGCTATCGACAGTGGGGATTCATCATTGCCTCCTGATTGGTAGATTCTCTCAAGTGTTCGACTTCAACTCATTCATTCGCACTTGTTAGATTGTACTGGGGCACCTTGACACTCATTTTCATTATTGGTGGGTTGTCTCGCGTTGGTTAACGGTATACATTATTGACCGTTAATCCAACGATTTCTCACATGGTCGACTTCAGCTCATTTATTCCCATTAGCAATAAATTGTGCCATAGTGATGGGTGAGAATATTGATTGCACTCAGCATTTTCAGTTCACTTTGTGAGTCCATTCTCAGGTTGCATCAGCATTTCTCGGTTCACTTTTGACAGTCCATTCAGTTTCTGCCAGTGATGCCGTCCACCCTTATATGTTGCAGTTCAATACAGCAGCATCCTATATGTTGGCTCCCGAGTTACGTGATTGTACCGGTTGTTCCACCTCTTATGATTCGGTACTTGGAGATTCAGTTACTTATATGATCAGACATCCAGTTGCACCATTCTTGATCAGCTTTTTATATGTGATACTTGGACATTGATTCAGACTTGTATTTCCGGGCCATGCTCAGATGATTCATTGTGTACTTTCAGTTCAGCTATACTTGTATACATGTTGGATCTATTCATTACTTTCTATATGATGTATTTTTGACTGAGCATGGGTATGCCTGCCTCAGCATGAGTTGACTCTCTGGTTTCTTTCATTGGTTTTTGGCAGGCTGAAATCTGGTGAAGTCCTCTCTTGTCCTTGCGAAGTTCTTTCTATGTGCATAATACATTTCGGCCATCATGTACCCCTTCTGACCTCATATGTTAGGGGGCATCTGTTATAGCATCATTTCTCACCTTCATATGATTCATGATTGCTTTTATGGCTTTGGGCACCCATTCCTACAGACTTGGACAAAATTCACTAAAAAACAGTGTTAAATTCCCCATACGCGGTTATGCCCAGACTTTTCCGCGTGTATACGCGAGTCCACATGTACTTTCCCGCGTATGCCATTAAAATCATTAAAATATATATAATAAATCCCTATTTTCGGGCTGGGTTGATGGTTACTCTAGTAGTTCAACCACCCCAGCACGTGGCCAACTGTTTCCAACTGTTGAAACTACTTCGAGGGAGTATAAAAGCCCCTCATGTGCATGGCCTAAGGGAGAGAGAGAAATTATTGATATTATACTCTGTTGGTATTCCCTATCCAAGTCTGAATTCCCGTGCCTCCTGCACTTCCCAGTTCATTACAGGAAACCCTTGTTTCCTGGAGATGCTCATATCTTTATATGTCATCTCGTATGCACCAGTTCGAAAGGAATCTTGGCGAGGCAAGGGTGGGACGGATCCGGATGATGGTCTGCTCGAAGATCGTGGAAGGATTTAGGTGATATCTCCACTCGTTATTTCTGTACATGCTATTTATAATACAGAAGAACCATCTTGTTCCCGAAATATACGTGTTAGTGTCCGCTTGCATACATGAGAATATTGTTATTTAAGCATTTGTTATGGTTTATCTAATGTTTCATATGGATTTCACTAACATTTAGAGTAGATATATGCTGTACAACCAGTTCTTCGTGCTTGTTTCTTCTTGTCTTTCAGGTTAAGAAGGAAGAAGGGTTGCTGGGGGTTTGGACCTCGCGGGATCTGCTTCAACCGTAGGACCTACGGGTAACTTCCTCAATCTACTCTATTTAGTTTTGACTGCCAGTGATAAAAACACCAAATTATTTCATGCATTCGTGAACAAAAGAAGCAAAGGAATGGCATCAGGGGTATCTGAATTCTTGACTGTCACATCATAAACGATCATGCTAATATGGCACATAATACATTTTATTTCTTCAATCATCAATACGCTTCCCAGGAACAAGACCATGAAGCCCAACAGGTGATGATTGAACATCTTCCTATCATGTTCACACATGAATCAAATGAGATTTTAGGAAGTTTTATTACGAAAGAGGAGATTTATGCGGTTATACAAGACACATCAAAGGATAAAATCCTCGGACCTAATGGATGGGGTGTCAAACTATTTCTCCATTTCTATGAGTTGATGCACTCAGATATTCTTAAAGGGTTTATTTCGAGGGCTTTAAATGCCACCTTCATCTCCCTTATCCCAAAGAAGGAAGATCGGCTATCATTTGTGGACTATCGGTCGATTTCCCTCTGTAATGCACTCTATAATATAATCTCTAAGATACTAGAAAGGAGGATAAAAAAAATCTTCTGTGAGTTATCTCTCTTGAACAATTTACTTTCTTGGAGGATAGACAAATTCAGGATGTAATCAACATTGCATAGAAATGTCTTCACTCCATGAAGGTATATAAAAGACGGACCATTTTGATCAAAGTGGATCTGATCAAGGCATTCAATTGTATTGATTGGGATTTCATGAGGATGATTTTACACGAGGTGGGCATTGTTGGGCCACTAATTTGTATTATTATTATCATCACTTCGTAACATCCATTTCAACTATTTCTAATGTTCTTTTATCACATTATTTATCATAATTTATTATATAATTCCATTTCATAATTATTTATGCTCTCTCGGATAAGTAATAGTTGTTATCCTTTATTTTAATAAATTAATGATTATTATGCATGTCTTTGCCAATGATGGTTTACTAATGAATTCGTTATAACATCATTCACTATTCTAGCCTCCAATATCTCTTCCAGATTGCAGATTTGATCTTCAACTGATAATTAAATATTCCAACTCAGAAATTCGTTGGAATAACAAGAGACAATTTTGCATTGAATGTTCGGGCAAATGAAGATGAATCCCGAAAATCAAAAACATTGGTTTTGTGCAGAAAGAACCAAGTTAGTTTTCTATGAGAATTTTTCCTAAATTTAGTCTTCATTTAGAGAAACACAAGGTTCTTCGAAGGAAAAATTTGCAGATTTTCTGTTGTGGTCGTTTTCCAAATTGCCCCAATTGTAATTCCCAGATTTGACTTGTACCAGCTGAATCATGATGGAAAGATCTTTCAGATCTCATCTTGGTTATTGATATTTTGTAATCAGTTTATTTTCCTTTTTTTTTTGTATATTTAAAGGGCACAAATCATAGAGAAAGGGGATCTAAGGCATAGGGATAGAACGCAGGAGATAACGCATACAGGGTTGGCTACGCAAGGAATGGAGTTGTGTAGCATAAAATTATTTTAATGCAATATTAATTTCCTATTATTTCTGTGAGTTTATAAGTATTTCGCAGCCCTGATCAGAGAGTTGGGCCCACTCTCCGATCAGGTGCTGCGTATTTCCTATATATCGTTATTTCTATTTCCTATTTTGTATAATTTGCAATTGTTGTGATAGTAGACGTATTTGCTGATACTCTTATTGCCGTGAATGCATTATAAGCTTTACGATTTATGAATGCCATCTCTTTATTTGTTGTTACAATTATTGTTGTTTTCTTTAAATTATCGAATCCACGACTGATATCAGAATTGTGATATTGTATCTGCACATACTGTGCACATTAGCCTTGCAATAACCAATGCACCCGGATTGATAATAAATGTGGGAAAGGGTTTGAATATTCATTCACACTTGGACACCAACATTTTGGCGCCATTGTTGGGGAGGCTAACAAAGGTGCAAAAACACGATTCATATTGATCTAAGGATCAATATCTCGTCCTAGGGAGGGAAATGCTACCCTACTCTAGGTCTTGAGCGTAGTTGTTCTATTTTCCTTTTCGATTGATTTATTAGGAACCGATCTCTCATCCTAGGGAGGGAAATGCTACCCTGCTCTAGGTCTTAAGCGTAGTTCTATTTTCCTTTTCGATTGATTTCTTAGGAACCAATATCTAGTCCTAGGGAGGGAAATTCTACCCTAATCTAGGTCTTGAGCGTAGTTGTTCTATTTTTCTTTTCAATTGATTTCTTAGGAACCAATCTCTCGTCCTAGGGAGGGAAATGCTACCCTGCTCTAGGTCCTGAGCGTTAGTTGCTTTATTTTTCTTTGATTTTCTTTCTGCTGATTTCTTAGTACCCAATCTCTCGTCCTGGGGAGGGAAGTTTCACCCTGCTCCAGGTCTTGAGCTTTAATAATTTTTGATTTTTTTTTCCTTCATCTAGTTTTATGAACAAAGATATAAACAAAGAGGCAGAGGAAGACCCCCAAAACTCACAGGATGAGTTCAAGGAAGAAAGCATCAACACAATCTGGAACTCAGTCGAGGAACTTCAAGATGCGACAAATATGGGAAATCATGACTATATTGAAGGTTAGTTTCACTCTGTTGTTTGCTTGCAACATCACTCTACACTTCAGCAACTCTTGGCACCATCCTTAAGAGGGAAGTTGGTCTCCCATACCTGTGTATTTATTAACATACATTTTTCAAATACGGGTATGTGCATACTTGAGGCATTATTTCGAAAATGGCTTCATTGGAAGTACTCTTATATGTAAGTATATTTTATTTTTCAAAGTAGAGTAGTGTAGTGTAGAATATAGAATGAATAAAGACATAATAAATAAATTTCTTTAGATGTAAAAATAGTTGTTTTTGTTGCAACATAATGTGAAAATTAACATCGGTGATAAATATTTGAATTTATTTATGTATGTAGATGTATTACATTGAAAATATAATTTCCACAAACACTCATATTCATTTTTATCACCTTCTTGGAAAAATTCCTTGATTATCATAGCTTATGGCTCGTGGGCTTGATAAAAATTATGGAAAAATAGTTGGGAAAGTCATGTTTTGAGGGAAAAAATGGGAATATTTTCAAGACCTATTTCTATCCTACGTATCCCTTCGTGTATACTTTCTAACCCAATTTGAATCACTCAATTTGAAGCTAAAACTAAAAATTTATGACCAAAACAATGACAGTATGTCTAGTAGGCAGCTAAGGAACAGAGTTGGGACAATCCATTTTTGGAGGCCTAAATGACTATATTTTGGAAACCTGTTTCTATGGTATATTAAAATATGAATCTATTTTACAACGCAATTTGAATCACTTTATTTCGATATCATATGAGGAATTTATGACCAAAATACTGATTGTTTATCGTAAATCAGCACTCTCAAAACTCTGTTTTCCCGACTATTCACTATCAGATTTGACCCACCAATTATTCTTGCCTTAAAAACATGTTTCTATTAGATATATATAAATGAATCTAATTTAATCTTTAATTTTAATTGTTTCAATCCGTCATCAAATGAAAACGTTATGCTTGAAATATCAATTGTTGGTCTCAGCTGGAATATCGAAAATGACTTTGTTATGCAGGTTGTTCTAAGAAAATTTAACATACCATTACATGAAATTTTTAAAACCTGTTTCTATTGGAGACATATCTCTAAATTTGATTTCATCTTTCTTTGGAATCACTCAAATCGGACGAAAAACAAAGAATTTATGATTGAAACACTGCTGGTTAGTATGGTTGGCCACCACTCTCCCGCATGTGATAAATTAATTTTACTTTGTTATTTTTTTCCATGGATTTTTTTTATAGAGTAACTACTTTTTTTTTTTTGCATATTTATTGGATTAGGAGAGCCCGATCACCTCTCTTCTTCCATGATTTCATGTTTTATTGTAAGTAGACGCTATGTTTTTTTCAGGTCCGAAGAGAATAACTGAGGTCAATTTATGAACAAGTGATTCTTGAAGGCAATGATAATGAAATAAAAACATTTTCAAAGATGTTCCCTCACACATAGAAAACAACATGAATACTTTTCATCAATTAACGAATTTATAACATGAGAAATGGGAATTGATTTCTATTTGAAGATCCAAGTCATTTTCAAAAAAGCATTTTTCCATTCATTCACCATTCACAAACAACATTGATGCAACAAAAATCATAACCATTGTAACTTAAGTTATTTATTTATTTATTGGTTTTCAATAAAGAGTCGTTTATTTTCTGATTTCTCTTATGTTTTTATGCTTCAGGTATTGTTCACTTCAAAGTCACATTTTTTTGTTTTGTTCTCAAAATAAAAGGAGCGAGTTCTTAAGTTTCGTGATACTGTTACTCCGGATGCTGCTACTCGTGATGTTGTTGCTCCATGGATGTTGCTACTCCGTGATGTTGTTACTTTGGATGCTGCTACTCATGATGTTGTTACTCCTTGGTTTTTGTTACTCCTCATATTTTGTTACTCTAGATGCTGCTACTCGGGATGTTGTTACTCCTCAGATACTGCTACTCCGCGATGTTGTGAATCCATCACTGTTGTTACTCCATCGACGCTGTGAATCCGTCATTGCTGTTACTCTGTTGGTGCTGTGAATCCGTCACCGTTGTTACTCCGTCGGTGTTGTGAATCCGTGACTACTGTTACTCCATCGGTGTTGTGAATTCATCACTGTTATTACTCCATTGGTGCTGTGAATCTATCACTATTGTTACTCCGTCGGTGCTGTGAATCTATCACTGATGTTACTCTGTCGGTGTTGTGAATCCATCACTGTTGTTACTCCGTCGATGCTGTGAATCCGTCACTGATGTTACTCTATTGGTGCTGTGAATCCGTCACTGTTGTCACTCTGGAAAATTTTTCTAAGTATCCAATGGTGTTACTCCTTCGGTGTTGTTACTCCTTCGATGTTGTTACTCTAGGAAATTTTCTAAGTGTTTGGCGTTATTACTCCTCTGTTGTTGTTACTCCTCCGGTGATGTTACTCCATGGTGATATTTTTCTAAGTACTTGGTGATGTTACTCCTCTAGTGTTGTTACTCCGCCAAGGTAAGTCACTAGGTACATCCTCGACCGACTCCATAGATTTAATTGGTATTTTACTTACGACATGACCAAATATGAATGATGACAGAAATACTTTAGTTGGGGGGGGGAGGTCTCGTATTTAAAGGATGATTATTATGGTAAGCCTTTTCAGGAATGATTCACTCTTAATTCCTCATTATTTTGTAAAGTGATTAATCCTCCTTCATGTCACCTTCCTAACATCGTTCTTTTTCCCGTTTCCTTATTACTACCTAAGTCATGGTTTTTGTTACCTCAGTCACAACTACTGTTGTTGGCCAATTTTCACGTTGGATTCAACATGTGTAGGTCTTTCTGATTTTTTCTCTTTGGTGAATGAGAAATACTTTTAATGGTCTAGGCCCTCTTTGACATAATGATTGGGTAGTCAATTTATGTTTGTTTATCTATAAAGATAATCTTATTTTTAAGGAATAATTATGCAAAGATGATTTCATCATGCCACCTTTCAACTTTCCTAATTGGTCAAATCCCTGATCTTGTAAAACTTATGATGACGACCACATAATTGTATTTAAATCTTTATGCCATTATCTAATGAACTGTTCCTCAACCCCAATCTTAGCAATGAAAACTATATTTATCAACAGTTATTTGAAGGTTATTAGTTTTTGAGAAGCAAAGCTATCAAAGTTGAAAATAGTTACTACACAACTTTTTACACTATCCCTAACTCTTAAGGAGATGACCTGCCACCCCATCTATTAAGTAATATTTTATTGATTAACAATAATCATAGTTGAATTTTAAACATAAATAGTCAACTAAAGGATAGGAGGTCTCATCACGAGCCGACCTACCATGATCATAGATCCTAATAAAGTGACATTACCATTGCTAGTCACCAAGCCACGGTAATGGCCTTCAGCCATAAAACTGAAGGACAAGAGGTCTCATCACGAGCCGACTTTTTCACTTTTGTTAGCTCCCATGAATGGAATTGTTATTAACTGGTTACCATGCCAGAACAATGATCTTTATTTGACGTCTAAGTAAATTGAAAGGATTTTGTAACTATGTACTTATTTCTAATAGATGGGACACTGACATCTCAATGAGTTAAAAAGGCATCCTTGTCAAGGCTATGGATGCCTGCTGGCAGAAATGGCTATGCCTATGGTATAGAAGTTAATTTAATACTATAATCTACTTGGTTACCTTGTTTTCTCAAAGCTAATTTCTGATAGAGTTGGTTGTTGCATATACAAGGTTTTCCAGAACTCATGGTTCATGGGGTAATATTTAATCAGTTCTTAGAGGATAGTGGTTATGGTTTATATCTATTATTGAGTTATAAATATTTACTTTACATGTCAGGGATGAAACTTTTAGGATATTTAATATTTGACATTTTGTATCATCTAATCCATCATTCCTTTATTCTACAAGTATCATATCTTTAACCAAAGATAGTTGCTTTGCCCAATCAATCACCATTTATTCATAACTTAACAACACCACTATTGTTTTGAGGTGGAATAAAGAGGCCTAATTCTGATTTTGAATCCCAGGTAATTGGACAGACCTTGAGAAGCAAATACTGAGATAACTAATTCTCATAATTTCTGTGCTCATAACAACCAAAGCTTATGGGTATAGGGAATGCATCTTTTCCCTTCTTATCCATTATTATCCCATGCCATTCACAATATAATTATGCCACTTTTATATCTAATGAGGTAATTGAGGTGATGAATTACTGATTAAGGATACTCATGAGATTTTTTTTTAAAAAGATGACAAGGAAACTAATCAGTTTGGTGGAAGGAAACTGTGCTACACTTTCTAATTACTTTTTTTTCAGCTTGCATGGCTTCCACCTTCCGCATCACTTTCAGCATTAGCTCAACCTACATCAGCTTCAACAAATGTCAATCCATACATGTCATTCCACATTTTTATGGAGGTAAAACTTGAGGTAAAATAGCATAAGGTTTTGATTTATTAAAAGTTTAGGAGAATGTCATGAAAAAACATTGAGCATTATTCACTCATATTTTTCAACCATTATTTCCCCTTCTTTACCACTTCCAATTTTTCAGAGACACAAAATCTTTCAGTTTGGGGTAGTGTTACTTTCATTATCATGAACATGCCACTAATATTCTTTATCATCGATCGATCTCCTTATTCATTCTCAAAATCTCCTTTATTCCATGTTGTTATGCACCAAACAAAGATTTCAGCCATGATTGTAGCAACCACCTCAATTTGTTTTCTAGTGTAGCATGAGGGCATGTTAATTCTCTAGTTTGGGGGAAGAATTTCTATGCATGATGAATGATTTCTCATTTCTTATTTTAAGGTATACAATCCTAAAATTGATTTTTGTATATCCTTAAAACTATCAACTGGATCCTTGTGATTTCTAGACAACAAAGAGGTATCATTAAACCCGGAAATTTTCAAGCTAAAACAATTTGTTAATTCCAAAAAAATCATGCATTATTACCTACAACCATTTTTCTAATATATTGAAATATGTTCATTGCATTGATTTGATTTTCGGATTGGAGAAGCATTGATATAGTATAAATTTGCTTACAAAATTTCAACAAAATCTAGTTTGTAATGAAGTTTGTATTTAATTGTATCATTCTTTGTTGCAACTTCATATACATATGGTTGGAAGTATACATGAAAATTATTTTAAGGAAGCATTTAAGGAAGAAGCCTTCTCTTCCATCAATATCATGTGTTGGGGTGAGTATTTTGATTATTGTATTAATACAAATGCATTGGGTGCATGTGGACATGCAACATGCTCAGTTTTGGGGAGATGTTGGGCCACTAATTTGTATTACTATTATCACTTATTAACATCCATTTCAGCTATTTCTAATATTATTTTATCACATTATTTATCATAATTTATTATATAATTCCATTTCATAATTATTTATGCTCTCTTGGATAAGTAATAATTGTTATCCTTTATTTTAATAAATTAATGATTATTATGCATGTTTTTGCCAAAGATGGTTTATTAATGAATTCGTTATAACATCACTCACTATTCTAGCCTCCGAGATCTCTTCCAGATTATAGATTTGATCTTCAGCTGATAATTAAATATTCCAACTTAGAAATTCGCCGGAATAACACGAGACAGTTTTGCGTTGAACATTTCGGGAAAATGAAGATGAATCCTGAAAATCTGAAACATGGGTTTTGTGCATAATGGAACAAATTAGTTTTTCTAAGAGAATTTTTCCAAAATTTGGTCTTCATTAAGAGAAATGTAGGTTCTTCGAAGGACAAATTTGCAGATTTTCTTTTGTGGTCATTTTCCAAATTTCCCCAATTGTAATTGCCAGATTCGACTTGTGCCAGCTGAACCATGATGGAAATATCTTTCAAATCTCATCTTGGTTATTGATATTTTGTAATTAGTTTATTTCCCTTTGTTGTTTGTATATTTAAAAGGGAACAAATCAGAGAGAAAGGGGGTCTAAGGTGTTGTCATTCCTAGAGACAGCCTAGAGTTGTGATAGACCAGTGCCTAGGACATATTATACGTAGCAAGGAGCATATGATATAACAGGGAAAGTTATCAACAAAAAGCTCTCATGCTATCTCTTGAAAACCAG
Source organism: Pinus albicaulis (assembly GCA_034641835.2). Classification (NCBI taxonomy): domain Eukaryota; kingdom Viridiplantae; phylum Streptophyta; class Pinopsida; order Pinales; family Pinaceae; genus Pinus; species Pinus albicaulis. The sequence continues at coordinate 1,259,069,524 of CM076583.1, forward strand.
GAATATTAATCTGAATGGGACCAAGACCTTCAGAAACTGACACAGAGAAAGGAATACTACAGAGGCAACATGCAAAACTCCAAGATAAAAGCAACAGACAATTTAGAGACAGCTTACTGTAAAGAGGGCCAATTCAGAAATACCTCACAAACATAAATTATCAGAAGGTGTATGTAGTGAATGAAATATTGAGACAATATTAGTTGTCATTGACCTGATATCCAGATACACAATATCACCATGTAATGGGCTTACCAATTTAAGAATCCATTCATGACAATAGCGTTTTAAAAACACCCTCCCAAAGAAACTAATATAGCAGAAGGATGGTTTAGATGAATAGTGGAACAGAATATCATGCCTGAGCCATATTTAAAGCGCTTGACTAATTCGAGCATGGGTATCAACTAGGATAAATCCATACCAAAAATCAGTGAGCCACTCGCATTCCAGAAACATGATACAGGAAAGATGGATGAAATGAAATGATCTATTAAAATAACACATAAAAGGGAAAGTTACACATTGTGAGAAATCAAAGACCAGAATCCTCTTTAAAGACGGAACTCCTCCTCACTGAGACCCTACGCGCTCTGAGCCTTCACACAAAAGTTCAACAAAATGTATACAAAAATCCTTTCACTGCATAATTTTCTGATAAAATATGGAACCCTAAATCCTTTATTCTTCGGGAGCTTTATAGGAGAAAAAGGAAGCTCGAAAAGGGAGTAGGTGATGAACATTTAATTTTCCTCATAAAGACAAGATGGCGAAAATGTGCACGCCCATACTGCTTGATGACTCTGTAATGTTGTTTGTACCCTGTGGCCTACTTACTAAAATAAATGCACTGGGTAGAAGTCTTTTCAGGAACACGACAAAGAAGTAAAATCACATAGACATTCCGTCCTTTCCTGAAAGAAAATAATGCTGAAAAGAAATCTTTAGGGTATTGTTTTCTGCCAATGGTACCCTTTGCCTTCTAAACCCTGAATTACGGTTTAAGATCTTCAATGTTGAACGTTGAATTCCTTGATCATTCACTGATATTTCTCTGCTACTCCATTAATATCTCCATCTGCTCAATCTGTGCTCTAAATGACTTTGGAGGGTTTGACAGATTTGAACCCTGCTTCTTTAATGGAAGTATCGTCGACATACCTTCCCAGGCCTTTCTCCATAATTACAGCCTCTGAAAAATGGTACTTTGATATGCTCTCTATTACAGCAATAGAGACTGTAAATCATGGCAGTTTCCCGCCGCTGTAACCCTGCAAAAACCTGCAAACTTGTTAGGAAAATTATGCAAGGGGATGGTGGATGTGACGGGGTCAATGCAAATGGTCATGCAGGCATGGAAAAATAGTGGAACAATGCAAGGTGGCGGAAAATGCAGCGTGACTGTAGAAAACAATCATGGTGTAAGTTGGCGGAATGCTAAAACATGACACTTGGGCCTTTGAATGAAATGCATAAGGGAGACGGAGAAAAACGCGACAAGAACTTGTGGAATGATGATGTGGTAGGAAAACATGTGGTAGACGAGCAATTAATCTGGACCGTCCGATCTCTGGAGAAGACCAACAGCTGAAAATGCGTCGGAGGGCGATGGACCGTGGGCCAGGGGTACAGTTTCCCCGTGTTAACTTCTGCGCAGCTTCGAGGAGCGATCGTCGTCGGATGGGTAGTTCTAGATCGGACGACTCACGTGCATATCGCGCCACGTCCGCTGCCGAACTATAACGCACAATGAGCAGGTGGTTTTGAAATAGTGCACGGGACACGCGTCGCGCGATGAATGGCATCGCTCTGAAATGAGCAATACCACCCGCCTCCGAAAGGCGGTGCGATATAAACCACCAGTTTTGTACAGTGCACGGAGCGGGGACCACAAGGGCGGGTGAGCTATGGACCGTTGATCTGCGGTTTAAACGGACGGCGGACAGGCAATTTGGGCGATGAACGGAGTGGGCCATGGGCATGATGAAGACTTGCGAAGGCCATCATATCTGCACAGATCGACGATTATGAACGTGCCTGATATATATATGTGATAAGCGCTTTCATGGCTAGCACTCGGTTTTGACTTCCGGTCACGTGGAGGAAAAGATAGAAGGGGATAGGACCGAAAGGGCTAGGCCTTACAAATTTTCCAATATGGGTTTTGCAGCCTTTTTTAATGTGATTTGGGGGGCAGGAAAGGTAATGATAGGCAGAAACAGGATTCTTTAGGCCAAAAGAGGGAGTTTTAAAGGGTTTTTAAAGGGGATTGCTTGCCAGAATTTAATAGGGGGCTGACATGATCAACATTGGCTCCACCTGGGGATGGCACGTTCATCCCTGGGCGTGTCGAGAACTTCGCAGACCACCTGATAATCTTCTGTGCGAACTCTGCTTTTCAGCACCTCTACTATTCTTTTCATAATTCATCACAACACCCACATTATTCGAACAAAGATGAAAAAGATGAAACTAATGTACAGTATAATACATCAGGCTATCTCTGCCTGAATTAGAACTAGAAGTAGGGTTTAAGAAACTGACCATTTACAGGGGCGTCAAGCAAGTCACCCTATAAATTTTCCAACTTAAAAGTATTGTTACCTCCTTGTTCCACAATTTTGAAAGGACCGAACCAAAGTGGATCGAATTTACCATGTTTTCCTTTTTCAGCCCTCCGGATATCCCACCTGAGCACTAAATATCCAATCTGCAAATTCCTGTTCTTCGCATGCTGATCAAAAAGGTGTTTCATCTTCTCCCGATACTCTGTCAACCTTTGACTTACCCGGTTGCGGGTTTCTTCCAATTCCACCAGCTGATTTATTCTCCTGGTCATATCATCAGGCTCCTCTTGACTTTCTTGCATGAATCGGGCTACTGGTAGGGCCAACTGTATAGGGAATATTGTTGCCCTCCCATATACTAATTCTTATGGGGATTTTCCAGTTGCTCTCTTGCTGGTAATTCTATTGGCCCACAGAGCAAACTTCAACTGGGAATCCCAATTTTTCTGATTTTCATTTATAGCCTTCTTCAGTGCTCTTACCAGGGTCTTATTGGAAGACTCTGCCAAGCCATTTCCCTGTGGATAATAGGTTGTAAAGTGACATAGTGTGATGCTATACTGCTGACATAAGCTCACAAACTTTGCAGACTTGAAGGCCTGGGCATTATCAGTCACTATTCTAGCAGGGCAGCCAAACCTGGATATGATGTTTTCTTTCATGAATTTTATTATCACAGTATCTGTGGCGTTCCTTGCAGGTATGGCCTCCACCCATTTTGTGAAATAATCAGTGGTAGTTAAAATCCACTTATGCTGACCACTCGATGGAGGATGTATTTCACCTATAAAATCAATTCCCCATTGCCGGAAAGGTTGGTTCACGTGCATGGGAATCATGGGCAGAGGTGCAAATTTCTGTCTTTTAGCCAATTTCTGACACTTCTCACAAGCTCTAACCCGGGCAAAAACATCTCCAAAAAGCTTGGGCCAATAGAAACCAGCCTTCAGGATCTTGTGAGCAGTGGGCCTCCAAATGTAATGACCCCCATAGATTCCTTCGTGAAATTTAGCTATAATACTCTCTACCTCATCCTCTGTGAGACACAGGAGTAGGATGCCCGAGGGGTCTCGCTAGTATAGCCGTCCATTGGTGACTATGTACTTCTGTGATTTCAATCTCAGTGTTCTGTATTTAGCTTTATCACAGCTTGGGGGGCAGCTGAGTGTGAGGAGATATTCTACTACCTCTTTGTACCACTGACTGGTGAGGTACTTTATAAGTGTTTCCGGAGTAGCTACCCCAATTCCCTGTCGTTCTTCTTTCTCTTTAGATTCCTCACTTGCTATTATGGACAAATTTATACCCAAATCTTGATAGTTTGATTCAGATAAGATTTTGGTAAACCCTTGTCCTTTGATCAGCTTAGTAGGGCAGATGTCTAATTCATACTCCTGTATTTTAGCAATCCACTTCACCCTTCTTCCTTCACTATCCCCTTGGATAAGAATATCTTTTACAGCAGTTGTAGGCACAAATGCAATGATATGGGACTGAAAGATATACATGCGGAATTCTTTGAGGGACTTCACTAGGGTGTATGCTTGCTTTTCTAATATGTTGTATTTCAATTCTGCATCACGGAGCACCTGACTGAAGAAGGCGATGGGCTGCTCGTATCCTTCTTCATTTTTCTGTAATAAAACTCTTGCTATTATATGAGGTGATGTAAGAACCTGTAACCCTGCAAAAACCTGCAAACTCGTTAGGAAAATTATGCAAGGGGATGGTGGATGTGACGGGGTCAATGAAAATGGTCGTGCGGACATGGAAAAATAGTGGAACAATGCAGGGTGGCGGAAAATGCAGCGTGACTATAGAAAATAGTCATGGTGTAAGTTGGCGGAATGCCAAAACATGACACTTGGGCCTTTGAATGAAATGCATAAGGGAGACGGAGAAAAACGTGACAAGAACATGTGGAATGATGATGTGGCGGGAAAACACGTGGTGGATGAGCAATCAATCTAGACCGTCCGATCTCTGGAGAAGATTGACGGCTGAAAATGCGTCGAAGGGCGATGGACCGTGGGCCAGGGGTATGGTTTCCCCGTGTTAACTTCCACGCAGCTTCGAGGAGCGATTGCCGTCGGATGGGCAGTTCTAGATCGGACGACTCATGTGCATATCGCGCCACGTCCGCTGCCGAACTATAACACGCGATGAGTAGGCGGTTTTGAAATAGTGCACGGGACACGCGTCATGCGATGAATTGCATCGCTCTGAAATGAGCAATACCGCCCGCCTCCGAAAGGCGGTGCGATATAAACCACTGGTTTTGTACGGTGCATGGAGCAGGGACCACAAGGGCAGGTGAGCTGCGAACCGTTGATCTGCGGTTTAAACGGACGTCGGACAGGCGATTTGGGCGATGAACGGAGTGGGCCATGGGCGCGATGAAGACTTGCGAAGGCTGTTAGATCTGCACAGATTGACGGTTATGAACGTGCCCGATATATAGATGTGATAAGCGCTTTCATGGCTAGCACTCGGTTTTGACTTCCGGTCACGTGGAGGAAAAGATAGAAGGGGCTAGGACCGAAAGGGCTAGGCCTTACAGATTTTCCAATATGGGTTTTGCGTCTTTTTTTAATGTGATTTGGGGGGCAGGAAAGGTAATGATAGGCAGAAACAAGATTCTTTAGGCCAAAAGAGGGAGTTTGAAAGGGTTTTTAAAGGGGATTGCTTGACAGAATTTAATAGGGGGCTGACATGATCAACATAAGGCATATGAATAGAACGCATAGAGGGTTGGTTACACAAGGAATGGAGTTGTGTAACATAACATTATTTTGATGCAAGATTAATTTACTGTTACTTATGTGAGTTTGTAAGTATATCGCAGCCCTGATAAGAGAGTTGGGCCCACTCTCTGATCAGGTGTTGTGTATTTCTTGTATATTGTTATTTCTATTTCCTGTTTTGTATAATTTGCAATTGTTGTGATAGTAGATGTATTTGCTGATACTCTTATTTCTGTGAATACATTATAAACTTTATGATTTATTACTGACATATCTTTATTTGTTGTTACAGTGATTTTTGCTTTGTTTAAATTATTGAATCCACGATTGATATCATAATTGAGCTATTGTATCTGCACATACTGTGCGTGTTAGCCTTGCAATAACCAACGCACCTAGATTGATAATTAATGTGGGAAAGGGTTTGAATATTCATTCACACTTGGACACCAATAGGCATCACACGAGACACTATAAACTGGATAATGTCTTGTATTATCTCTACGAACTATGTCATTATTATCAATGGCCATCCGATCAGTTTCTTCAAAGCACATCGTGGCCTCATAAAAGGTTTTTCCCTATCTCCTCTTCTCTTTATCCTTGTCATGGACTACCTGAGCTTCTCATTGAGAGTGGCCAAGGATCAGGTTACCATACAGGGACTGAAGGTTTCCAAGCATGAGAGGGTCACTCATTTGATGTTCGTAGATGATATAATCTTTGGTAGTATGAATGATAATGAGGATTGGTGACACATCCAACAAATTCTCTTAACCTTTCGTAGGGCTTCGATCTAATTATGGGCAACACCAATTTTTTTATGATCATAGAAGCTCCAGATGATGCTCGTAGTCAGGAAATTAGTGAGCTTTTATAGATTTATGTGTCATCTATCAATTCAGGTATTCACTATCTGGGTTTCCATTTAAAAGCTAACAAATATTGTAACAATTATTGGGGTGTAGTTTTTGGACAGATTCAATAAAAATTAGACAGACTGGGATAATAAGTGGCTTACTATTGGGGGTCATTTAACATTGGTCAGTTCAGTTCTACAGAGAAAATCTGTTTTCTGGATGCACTTGTTCTTGATTCCGAGGGAGGTCTATCACAAGATCGATGTACTCATGGCAAGGTTTGTTTCGTCTGGAACTAACTTAAAGGGGAAGATTCATCTTGCCTATTGGCAGGCCATAACTAGACCGACTGATGTGGGGGGTTGGGGAATTTTGTGCACACATAATTTCAACCGAGCCCTAATCATCAAAAGCATGTGGAGTGCTACTAATGTTGATGGTATCTGGGGAAAAATCATTCTCGAAAAATATTTACAGGGTCTCACACTCTCGGCCTAGTCCTGATCGGGGAAAGTATGACCAACAGTTCATCTTTTGTCTAGAGGAGCATGCAAAAAACCAAAATTGGTTGTTTGGGTTTATGAGATGGCCAGGATGCAATCGGCATTACACATGAATGTCTTCACTCCATGAAGGTTTATAAAAGATGGGCCAATTTGATCAAAGTGGATATGATCAAGGCATTCATTTGTATCGATTTGGATTTCATGAGGCTGATTTTACACAAGGTGGGCATCACACAGGACAATATCAACTGGATAATGGCCTGTATCATCTCTTCGAACTATGCGATTATTATCAATGGCCATCTGACCAGTTTCTTTAAAGAACATCGTGGCCTCATAAAAGGTTGTGCCCTATCTCCTCTTCTCTTTATCCTTGCCAGGGATTGCCCGAGCTTCTCATTAAGAGCGACCAAGGATCGGAGTACCATACAGGGACTAAAGGTTTCCAAGCATGATAGGGTCACTCATTTGATGTTCGTAGATAATATACTCTTTGGTGGTATGAATGATAACGAGGATTGGTGGCACTTCCATCAACTTATGTTAAACTTTCGCGGGGCTTCGAGCTTACTTATGTGTAATACCAAATTTTTTATGATCACAAAAGCTCCAGATGATCCTCGCAATCAGGAAATTAGTGAGCTTTTCGGGATTTCTGCGTCATCTATCAATTTAGGTATTCACTATCTGGGTTTCCATTTAAAAGCTAACAAATACTGTAAAAATTATTGGGGTTAGTTGTTGGAAAGATTCAATAGAAAATTGACAGGCTAGGCTAATAAGTGGCTTACTATTGGGGGTCGTTTAACATTGGTCAGTTCAGTTCTACAAATTATATCTTTTTTCTGGATGCACTTTTTCTTGATTCCGAGGGAGGATTATCACAAGATCGACGTACTCATGGCAAGGTTTGTTTCGTCTAGAACTAAATTAAAGGGAAAGATTCATCTTGCATGTTGGTAGACCATAGCTAAACCAACTGATGTGGGGGCTCGGGGAATTTTGTCCACACATAATTGCAACCGAGCCCTGATCATCAAAAGCATGTGGAGGGCTACTAATGTCAATGGTATCTGGGGAAAAATCATTCGTGACAAATTACAAGGTCTCACACTCTTGGCCTGGTCCTGATCGAGGGAAAATATGACCAACGGTTCATGTTTTATCTTGAGGAGCATGCTAAAAACCGACATTGGTTGTTTGGGTTTATGATGTGGTCTATTTGGGACAATTATCTGGATGAGGTTGGATTGGACGCATTGAAGGGTCTTATATGCAATCATATCCTCTCGGATGCACTCATCCATTCCCTCTGAAATACGGGCATTATTCATTTCTCCCATATTGACAACGTACACCATCGACTCACTGATCATCCGAAATGGAGGAGGGCCAGTGAGATTGGCTTGGGTGGCGAATTGGCTATAGAATGGGAACCTTATCTTACCAATCTATATAACGCAAGGATTCGCATTGGTGTTAGTGCAGATGAATTATAGTTGTAAGGTCCTATGCGAAATGGGACCCCTAAAGTTAAGGACATATACAACAACCTCCCACTCTCTAACATTGATTTCAACTTCAATTCCTGGTTCAAGAAGGCATGGGAGTGGGTGATACCCAGGAAACTTCTTTGCTTCAGTTGGCTGGATATACATAATAGGATACTCACTTGGAATAATATTTAGGGCAGAGGTTATCTAGTTCTGATCATTTGTTCGATATGTCGATCACAGGAGGAGGATATAGACTACCTCTTCACAAGGTGCTACTTTTCCAGGGAGGTGTGGGCTGGGGTGGCAGACCATCTGAAGCTTGACTGTTCGAGCACTCCATATACACTGACTCAGTTTTTCACCTATTGGTCTAAGAACCAACGGGATCATCGGGCTCTCCCCTTTTACTTCATTTGGGCTATTTAGTAGAGTCGGAACGCCTGGTTATTTGATAACAAATTTCCGTTGGTGTGGGAGGTGATTTGGAAAGCCATCACCTATTTCTCAAAAATTGGACCACGGAAGTCAACCAACAAAGTGAGGAAGATCATACAAAAGAACATAATGGTTCTTTTTCCAATAGGATCCTTTGATGGTGCATGTCAACAGAGGAGTTGCGGATGTGAAGTGATTATCACACATGAACTTGGGAAATATTACCATTTCTGGTGGCAGGGGGGTTGGGGAACGAATAATAGAGCTTAGGTTATAGCTCTCTGGGGTGCACTCACTTTTTATAAATGGCTCGGTCTGGACACTCTTTTCATCCATGGGAATGGAAAGAGTATCATCGATTGGGTTAAGAATCATACTCTCTTCTGCCCTCATATCCTCACCAACTGGATGAGGTGTATCAGGCTCCTGGATGCTACTTTCTAGAATATTGCATACTCTCATATCTACATAGAGCGGAATCAGGTGGCGAATCGAGTGTCAAAGCGGGGCATCACAATTGAATCTGGTAAGTATCATTTTGCGACCTATATTGAAAATAAGCTCATGAATGTCGGTTGTATTGACACCTTTTAGGACTCCACTCAGACTGGTATATGGTAGTTAATGATGATTTTATTTTACTAACTTTTAGCATTTACAATGCTATCACAGAGTCAATACTATTTCTCCACTGCTGGAAGATGTAACAGAGGCTATACGAGGGGAACTTTTTTATTTTTATCTCTCTTTTTTAATACTAGAATATGACAGAACATCTATTGTAATGAACATAATGGACTAAGAGAAAATGTCTAGAACAATTAATGTACTTTCTTTTTATTAATGAAAAATAAGCTTTTTTTTACTAAAAATACTAATAAAGAAATGAAATTAGCTTAACCAGACAAAAAAATTAACTTAATTAAAATTAATGATATAAATTAACTTAACTTCTAAATAATTAATATGATTTTTTTTAATTATAATAATAATAAAAATATTACATTTCTCAATCACTTATTTTTATTATGATTTATACAAATATATTTCATTACAATACTATGGTAGGATAAATAGATTTCTTTACAATATTATAGAACAAGACCATGGGCAGAGCAACATTTACTTTAATTTAATGTCTCCAACCCTATTTACATTTTTCTTTACCATTCCCCGAAAAAATCTCACTGGCGCATTCAGAAAAATCTGGCTTGTCCGTCACGTAGACTTCAAAGAATCTCCGAGGATTGTTACTCGTGATATTGTGTTGGGATTTTCTTTGGCTTGGGCACGTGATGATATCTTCATTTTTCTTCAACATTCCAGAGAATCTCAGAGGCTTGTCTCTTACGTAGATATCAAGGCAGATGTTGCCACTTGTGATTGTGTGGTTGGATTTTTCACTGTCTCAATTCCGTTGGAGCGTAGCCCGTTGCGTCACATACAAGGAAAATACCTTTACTGTGGGTTAGCTTTATGTATTTTCAGAGGCTTTTGACAGGTTTCGGACCTATTCTCTGCCTTGAACCTCACAAATGTATAAGATTTCAGAAAAAAGTACTACAATGTATAAGATTTCAGAAAAAAGTACTACTTAAATGTGACCAGTAAGATTTTCCAAGTACTGGGTAACCTATTTTTCCTGTAAAGCACCATAGTACAATGCTCTGTAGTGAGCAGGAAACCCTAATAAAGCAGTCTTCACTGAGCAGGGATTAATAACTTACAGTGATGTGCAGTGGACAGTGATTAACAACTAATCTAATCATGTAAACAAGCTTAATATTAGCTTTAGAACATCTGGTGTTATATCCATTCTTCCAGCCTTATCCAGCATCGGGCAGGTGTCAGACCATCTGATGCATTCTGATCCGATACAAGTTCTTACAACGGAGTTTACTACAATGTCCTGCAGTAGCTGGCAGCAACTAATAAAGCGCTGTGTTGAACCGCGGTTGATTACATGCAGTGATTATGCAGTGGACTAGACTAATAACTGATCATTTCATTTTATTTTTTCAGTGGAAGAAAACACGTGGTTTATACATTTTGCTATGTCTGACAATTTATCAAAACACAATTTATAACTTAACATTTTTCTTCTTTCTTTTTCCTGTTCTCATGAACTTAAAGCCTAATTGGATGTGTTGTTTTCTGTCATTATCACAAGGACATGCTTTCAAAATTTGTCAATTTCGGTTCATTCTTTTCATATGAACTTGACCATACCTCTTGAGCTAATATTTGTAGAGTTGATAAACTCTTAGTGCATCTCTCCAAAATTACCCTGAAGTCTTTTTTTGGATAGCCTGTTTGCCTGTGAGTTTTTTTCTCTGTAGATATGCTTGAAAATGATGGTGGAGAATGAAGATCTGAGCTCTTTAATTCTGCGCAGCCATGCACTAAGGTGTCTCGGATTGAGAGTTGTGCCCATTGTTTAGGTGTTCCAAGAGAACCTGTGAGTCCCCAAATATCCAAATTTTGTCCATATAAAACTGTAATGTGAACCACATTAATCCCCATAGGGCTAGTATTTTAGCGGTCATATTGGTCCCCATGGTCCCCATACCATCCTACCAGTGAATTTTGTAGTGGCATGTGAGAGATATCATCAGCCAGGCCCTTCAACTGCACTTCTGTGGTGGATTCTGTGTAATTTTTAATTTCTCCCACAAGTTAATGATCTGGTAACAATATTTTCCTGGCAGTTGATAACCTCTTAAAATTTTAATTATTTCTGCAGTTCCAAAGACACCAATAAGTAAGTAATTAATTATTTTTCTTATGTTCACTGTATTACTTCATTCATTTTAACATATTATATTAGTTAAGCTGTGATTGAACAGTAATTTCTAAAAATAATAAGATGTATGATCTGGTTATAAAATAATTTATTTTAATTATTTTAATAAACAAATATTATAATGTAAATAAAAATAAAATAATTTATAATCTGGTTATAAAGTAATTTATTTAAACCATTTTAATAAACAAATATTATAAATAAAATAAAATAATTAAAATATTATTTTTTATTAAAAAATATTTGTATTAGCTAATAAATTAAAATTTAAAAATCTAAATATTGTAGACTTTTACAATATTTAAAGTAATCTGATTTAATTGGTAATAGCCTTAGACTTCTTTCAACATAAATTGATATCAATTCACTTATTGGCTGTGTAGTTTTTTTTTTTCCTCATTGCAAACTATTAAAACTCTCTCTTCTTTTCTTTTATTAATTTAATAAATTTACCACTGTTTTTGAAATATTCAATTCATACAGTAATCTAATTTTATTTTTATTAAACTTATTACAAATTATTAGAATTTTTTTTATTAATTTATATTTATAATCGTTTTGAAATTAAATTTATTTTTTAATCATTGCAAACTATTAAAACTTTTTGGTCTTTTCCTTTATTAATTTAATAAATTTATAATTGTTCTTTAAATATTTAGTTCATATAGTAATTCAATTTTATTTTTATTAAGTTCATTAGAAAGCTCACTTCTTTTATTAATTTACATTTATAATTATTTTTTAAATAAATATTTTATAACTCTTTTCAATATTTATAAATATATTTGAGGTAACTCATAATATGGACAGTTCTCTATTTTATTAATTTAATACATTTATAATTGTATTTTGAATAAATTTCTAAAACTCGTTTCACTATTTATAAATATATTTAAAATAATTTATAATATAGTTCTAATTTAACTTTCATTCATTTTATAATTATACATTTTTAAAATGCAATCTTTTTATTTCTTTTATTAAATTAAATAAATATAATTAAACTATACCAAATGAATTGAAAATTAAATATATGGTTATCCTCCAATTTCAAAACTCACTGAAACTATTAAAAATCTTGAAAATTAAATAAATGGTTATCCTCCAATTTCCAAACTGAAAACTGAAACTATTAAAATCATTATGGTTAATGCTACATTGGAAATCATTTTAATTAATGTTAAAACGTCCAAGGCTGCATCTTTGCAAGTCTAACAAAACAGAACTGAGGAAACTCCATTGAATATCCAATCTGCAACTTATATCAAACAAAACACACGAGTATCAGACCTACAAGCGAAATCTATCCGTCCAGATAATTTCTCTCATAAGAATTTTTAACAAATCATCATTGCCACATAGCTTAGATTGTCATTGTAAAAAAAAATATCTAACAAAACAGAAAACTCCATTGAATATCCAATGTGCAATTTATATCAAACAAAAAATGTGAGTATCAGATCTGCTAGCGAAATCTGTCCATCAAGTTCATTCCAACTGCGCGCATAGAAAAGCAGGATGACAAATTAATTGTGATGGAATGAAGAGACGACATCAATTCTGATGTGAGGAGTTTGAAGAACGGTGGCAACAATATCCAGATTTGCACTTCACGCAATTGCGTACTTATCTGCAACAACCACCGCTTTCAATTCTCCGCCAACCATATTCATTACACAGCCAGCAACATTCCGAGAGAACATCAAAGTTTGAGTAGTGAAGGGAAAGGCAACCCCGGAGGAGGTGACATCACTCATCTCTGGACCCACCTCTTCACAAACCAAAGAAATTCCGGGAGGGTAACAGAACTGGCGTGAAGGTCTTTCAAGCAGCTCCCAGAAAGCATAAAAGGGATAAGGTTTCAAACCTTAGCATAATTTTTTTTTGTTTTTATTATTTACTTTTACTAACTTTTACCGGCGGTACATTTGTTTTTAACTTTGGTTATATATATTATAAATATGAAATATTTATAATATATAATATTGTAATGTTATATATATATATATATATATGTCGTAAGTGCATTGCATTGGGCAGACTGTGTATTTGTTTTTAGAGAGAGCCCAAAGGCCAGAGAAAAAGACAGAGAGACAGAAAGAGAGAAAATTCTTGTAGCGTTGTGTCTGCAACAGCCAGTGAATTTTGGTGTGAATCCAGAACTTTGTTCTGAAGAAAGATTTCATCTTGTAATAGAGTTTTCTAGTTCAGTGAAATAGAAGTTTTTATATTTCATCTCTGTGTGTGCGCATTTCATTTTAATTTCTGTGTTGTAGAAGAGGAATTTATTTTTCCTCTGTGTATTAAGGAATTGTTCAGAAGTTCCAACATGGTATCGGAGCTAGTCAAGGTGCTCAGTGAACAAAGAAGAGATCGCTCTTCACTGCAGGTAAGAAGTTTGTTGAAACGGATTTCTCCAGCAAAGAAAGCTTCTGTTTGTTTACACAGTCAAAAAAAAGTTCTGATTGTTTCGTTTGTTTTTATTAACACAGTCAAGAAAACTATCGTGTTTGCACAGTCACGATAGCAGCAGAAGGCACTAGCCTGACGAATCCCCAACTTCCATAGTTTAACAGGAAGAACCATGAATATTGGGCAATCACGATGAGAGCCCTGTTTGCTTCACAGGACATATGGGAGCTAGTTGAAAATGGCTACCCAGAACTAGTGGACGCAGCAGCGCTAGCTGCTTTGACAGCAGCAAAAAGAGATTTGTTAAAAGATAATAGGAAGAAGGACTCCAAAGCCCTCTTATATCTTTTTCAATCAGTACACAAGAGTATTTTATCAAGGATTGTAGTAGCAACAAAGTCTCAGGAGGCGTGGGATATTCTCAAAACAACCTATCAAGGCATAGAGAAGGTGAAGACAGTGAAGTTGCAAATGCTGAGGAGAGATTTTGAAACTCTCTGTATGAAAAAGTCTGACACTATAGACTTATTCTTCACTCATGTTATTGGGTTGATTACCTAGATAAGGTCTCATGGAGAGACACTTGAAGAAAGAAGAATAGTGGAGAAAATCTTGAGAAGTCTACCCTCAAGATTTGATGCCATAGTAGTGGCAATAGAAGAGACAAAGCATCTCTCAATATTTACAGTGGATGAGCTTAGTGCATCCCTGATGTCTCATGAACACAGACTGAACAGAGGAACAAATTCCTCATTAGAACAAGATTTCAAGACTCAAATGTCTTTTGGCCGAAGCAGAGGTCAAGGCAGAGCAAACAACCGAGGAAGAGGCAGAAGCCAAAAGAGAGGAAGAAACAACCCTGCAAGTTCGAGTGGAAGTGGCAACAATCAGAACCAGAATGAAGGCTCAAGCCAACATCAAGGTCATGGACAAAGGTATGATAAATCCCAAGTCCAATGTCATTATTGCAAGAAATATGGGCACTATGCCAATGAATGTAGGAAAAAGAAAAATGACATGAATAATGGGCAGAATGCTAATTTTACAAAAGAAGAAAAGAACCAGAAGAATGTGTTGTTAACATGTAATGTAGCACAAGATAGACAAGATGATGTATGGTTCTTAGACTCGGGTTGTAGTAACCACATGACTGGAAACATAGCAATGTTTGCCAATCTAGATGAAAATGTTAAATCTGAAGTAAAAACAAGAACTAATAGTAAGATCTCTGTCAAGGGAAAAGGCAGAATAAGTATCCTGACAAGAAATGGAGAACAGAAGTTTGTGCCAGATGTATATTATGTACCTGGCTTGAAATGTATTTTTAAAGATGATGTGTGCACAATCATGGACGTACCTCTAAGCAAGAAAGTCATTGCAGAAGTGCAGATGACAAGCAATATGATGTTTCCTCTCAAGCTCAGAACAGACTTGAAGGAAAGAAGGAATGTAGCAGCTGTAACACAAGAGGTCTTTCAAGAGGAAGTGAAAGACGAAAACTGGTTATGGCACTTGAGATTTGAACATCTCAATTTCGGAGGCCTGAACTTGTTGCACAGAAAGGGAATGGTAAAGGGATTACCATTGATTGAGAAATCAGACAACCTTTGTGAAGGCTGCATCTTGGGAAAACAACACAGAGAAAGCTTTCCAGCAAAGAAGAGTATAAGGGCAAAGGCACCCTTAGATATTTTCCACTCAGATTTGTGTGGACCAATGTAAACACCATCTTTAGCTG
The DNA here is from genome assembly GCA_034641835.2 of Pinus albicaulis. Classification (NCBI taxonomy): domain Eukaryota; kingdom Viridiplantae; phylum Streptophyta; class Pinopsida; order Pinales; family Pinaceae; genus Pinus; species Pinus albicaulis. The sequence goes on from CM076583.1 coordinate 1,259,085,085, forward strand.
GGAACAAATATGTTTTGACATTCATAGATGATTACACCAAAAATACATGGGTGTATTTCTTGAAACAGAAGAGTGAAGTGTTTGAACAGTTCTACCACTTCAAAGCTCATGTTGAGAAGCAGAGTGGGCACTACATCAAAGTGCTAAGAAATGATAGAGGTGGAGAATACATCTCCAAAGAGTTCTTACATTTTTGTAGAGAGAATGGCATACATAAGCAGTTTACCACAAGGTACACACCTCAGCAAAACGGTGTTGCAGAAAGGAAGAATAGGACCATCATGGACATGGTCAGAAGTATGTTGAAGGAAAAACATTTGCCAAATGAGTATTGGGCTGAAGCTGTCAATTGTGTAGCGTACATCTTGAATAGATGCCCAACCAAAGCTGTCATGAATAGAGTTCCCGAAGAAACGTGGAGCAGCATAAAGCAACATGTCACCCACATGAAAGTTTTCGAATGTGTGGCATATGCACATGTCTCGGATCAGCTAAGGAAGAAATTGGACAATAAGGGGGAGAAATGTATCTTTGTTGGATACAGTGATGATTCCAAGGCATACAAACTCTATAATTCATCCACCAAGAAAGTTATAATCAACAGAGATGTGAATTTTATTGAAGAAGAAGCTTGGGATGGAAACTTAGAGAAAACAGTGAATGTGAAGACATGTGTGTCTCACGGAGAAGAAGAGGAAGGGACAACAGCTGAAAATCCCTCCTTGGTGGCTCCTCCCCCACCACAACAAACCACACCACAAGCTGGAAATAGAACAACCTTGAGAAATCAAGGAAGTGTTTCTCCAAGCACACCACAGGGAACTGAAACTCCCTCAAGTTCAAGTGGAACTCCAAGGACACCAAGAAGACCGAGATTCAGAAATCTGAGTGAGATTTATGAACAAGGAGAGGTAAATGATAATGTTGGTCTGAACTCTTTATTTTCTTTGTATTGTCATGTTGATGACCCAATTGATTTTGAAGATGCTGTAAAAGAGGAAAAATGGATTGAAGCAATGAACGAAGAGATTGGTGCAATAGAAAAGAGTAATACATGGGAGTTAGTGGACCTCCCTAAAGGTAAAGAATTCATTGGAGTAAGATGGGTCTATAAGACCAAGAGAAATGCTCAAGGCAAGATTGAAAGGCATAAAGCAAGACTTGTTGTCAAATGCTACAAGCAGCAACAAGGGAGAGATTATGAGGAAAATTTCGCACCGGTTGCAAGGATGGAAACCATGAGAATAGTGTTGTCCATAGCAGCACAACATAAGTGGAAATTTTACCAAATGGATGTGAAATCTGCATTCCTGGATGGAGTGTTGAAAGAAGAGGTATATGTTGAACAACCTCCAGGCTATGAGATTGAAGGCCAAGAGCACAAAGTATGCAAGCTGAAGAAAGCTTTTTATGGGTTGAAGCAAGCACCGAGAGCATGGTACAACAGGATAGATGCTTACCTGTCTGAAAACGGATTTGAGAAATGTGATGGAGAACCCACACTCTACATAAAATAAAATGATGGTAAGATTCTTATTGTTGTTTTATATGTAGATGATTTAATCTTCACTGGCAATGAAGTTTCTGTCATTGTTGATTTTAAAGCAGTCATGAAGAGTGAATTTGAAATGATTGATTTGGGTTTTCTGAGATATTTTCTCGGAATAGAAGTAGAGAAAAATGAAAATGGGATTTTTATTTCCCAAGAAAAATATGTTGAAGAAGTGTTGAAAAGATTCAACATGCAGAACAACAAGATAGATGTAACTCCAACTGTCATGGGGTTAAAATTAAGCAAAGAAGACAGCAGCAAGGATTTTGATCCTAGATTGTACAAGAGCATAGTTGGCAGGTTCATGTATTTGACTGCAACTAGGCCGGATATAATGCATGATGTAAGTTTAATTTCCAGATTTATGGAAAGGCCGAAAGAGACTCATTGGTAGGCAACCAAGAGGATTCTAAGGTATGTGAATGGAACGAAGGGGTATGGTATTTCATACTCGCCATCTGAAAATTTTAAATTGACTGGTTACACTGATAGTGATTGGGCTGGAAGTATAGATGACAAGAAGAGCACATCTGGATATGTGTTTAGTTTGGGATCGAGACGCCAATTGTGGCTTTATCTACAACAGAGACAAAATATGTGGCAGCAATAGCAGCAACATGCCAAGCAGTATGGATGAGAAGAATGCTCAGAGATTTATGTCATGAACAGGACAAAGGAACAACAATTTACTACGATAACAGCTCAACGATAGCTTTATCAAAGAATTCTGTCTTCCATAAGAGAACAAAGTGTATTGATGCAAAATTTCATTTTATACAAGAACTGGTTAATAATGGTGAGATTGTTTTGCAGCACTGTAGAACAGAGGAACAATTTGCTGATATTTTGACAAAGCCATTAACGCAGAAGAGTTTTAATTATTTAAGGAAATGCCTGGGTATGCAAGAAAACCCAACAGTTGAAATTAAGGGGGAGTGTTGGAATTTAATTCCAAATGCCCGCACATAACAACACGACAGCATACTAATTGTGATGGGAATGAAGAGACAGCAGAAGTGGTGACATCAATTCTGATGTGAGGATTTTGAAGAACAGTGGCAGCGATCTCCAGATTTTCACTTCACACAACTGCATACTTATTTGCAGCAACCACTGCTTTCAATTCTCTGCCAAACATATTCATTACACAGTTAGCAACATTCTGGGAGGACATCCAAACTTGAGTAGCGAAGGGGAAGGCAACCCCCGGAGGAGGTGACGTCACTCATCTCTGGACCCAACTCTTTACAAACCAAAGCAATTTCGGGAGGGTAAGAGAACTGGCGTGAAGGTCTTTCAAGCAACACCTGGAAAGCATAAAAGGGATAAGGCTTCAAACCTTGGCATACAAGTTTTTATGTTTTTATTATTTACTTTTACCGACTTTTATCGCGGTACATTTGTTTTTAATTTTGGTTATATATATTATAAATATGAAATATTTATAATATATAATATTGTAATGTTATATATATATATATATATATATATATATATATATATATATATATATATGTCGTGAGTGCATTGTATTGAGCAGACTGTGTATTTGTTTTTAGAGAGAGCCCGAAGGCCAGAGAAAAAGACAAGGAGACAGAAAGAGATAAAATTCTTGTAGCTCTGTCTGCAGCTAGTGAATTTTGTTGTGAATCCAGAACTTCTTTTCTAAAGAAAGATTTCATCTTGTAATAATGTTTTCTAGTTTAATGAAAAAGAATTTTTTATATTTCATTTCTCTGTGTGCGCATTTCATTTTAATCTCTGTGTTGTAGAAGAGGAATGTATTTTTCCTCTGTGTGTCAAGGAATTGTTCAGAAATTCCAACAAGCTTAACTTAGATGATCAGTGTGAAAAAAATATCAAATTTATTATAATATAGACTTTCATATCAGTTCTCCTTTATTAATTTTTATTATAACTTTTACCATTATTTAATTTTTCATAAAAACAAATATTAAACAATGAGACTCCTTTATTAACTTTTATTATAACTTTTACCATTATTTAATTTTTTTATTTTGTTTTTTATAAAACAAATATTAAACAACAAAACTGCACAATACACTTTTATTAAAGCAGTTTGATACATTGAAACTATTAAACCCTACATTGCTGCTAAATACACTTTTATAAAAAAGTTCGATACATTGAAACTATTACACCCTATATTAAGAAGAGCTATGTAGCCCTACAGAGTAGATATGTAAGCCCTATATTAATATAGAAAGGCTAGGCCTTAGAGGGCAGAGAAAATAATTGATTTATTTAGATATGATTAATAAAGATTAATCATAATCATAGTAGATTAATAAATTGGGTAAGGACTTTCAGTGCGTTTTCAGCTGCTAAGTTAGTGAATATCACAGCTTCGTTTTCTTCAGTGACCCTATTGTCAAATCAGATAGAGCTCTCAAATGGATTTTTCTCGCTTCGACCAACTTGGGAACGTACCATCAAAATCCCCAAAATATAAATATAAAACACTATAAAATATCATATATATATATATATGTGATCAGATTCCTCTTGTCAAATCAGAAAGAGCTCTCAAATGGATTTCTCTGGATCCGACCAACTTGGGAACGTACCAACAAAATCCCCAAAATATAAATATAAAACACTATAAAATATCATATATATATATATATATATATGATCAGATTAATAAGCCTACACCTTGTATATAATTTAAGACGTGCTTTATAGTTTAAAACAAATAAAAATATTTCTCTTCTCACATACATGATTATCACACATGATTATTGTTGATCCATTTTCTCTGGTTCATTGTTATGATACCAATTTGTAAGGTAAAAGAGTAAAGATATAAACAACATAAATAATTTCTATTGAACATACAAACTTGATTCAATTACAATGAACCTGGTGAAGGGTTTTTATACCTTTTCCACTAGTGAATAGCCTAATATAACTTGACATGCAACTACTCATTAAATTTATTTATCACTTAATCTCTACTTGACAAATATAGATAACTCTCCAATATGTTGGAGTTAATTAGCTTATTTTAACAAGTACAATTAGATAACTCTCCAATATGCTGGAGTTAATTAACTTATTTTAACACTTCTTGGTCAAATACAAAGGATCCAGCTCCTGTTGACAACAATGAGTAGTGTGGTGTATCACCTCTTTTTTTAGTGTTAGTATATGCAATAGTTTTTGTCTTTTTAGTATTTTCAATATGTTTATAGATATCTAGATGTTAGGCAGTGTTAGGACAATCAAATTTTTTTTAGACTTATTATATTTTATTTCTTAATGGCTTATCATGCAGTTAGGCAGCCAACAAACCTGGTTTGCATTGGCTAATACCACCTAACTATTGAAGCCACCTAACAATTCAACATATAAATTTAACCTGTATATTTTTGCAAAATAATGAAAAAAAATTCTGACCAAACTTAAAAAACAAAATTATAATTACGCCACGAATTAGTACTATCGTATCTCTGCAATTCACTATCCGATCACATGCTCCTAGTACTATCATATTTATGCTATATGCTCCTATATGTGGGTTTATACCAAACCCAATAAACTACTCTCATACTTGAAGGACCAACATGTCGTGGACTAGGTCGGAGAATTTCAACGGAAAGGAGTTGGGCAGTGGCCATTATTTTGTGGAATAAAGTTCGTATGGGTTCGGAAAAAGACCTACACTCACCGACATTTCCTTGTAGCTGGCTAGCATTGTATTTTCAGGCAACTACTTCGTGATTGTGACTGGATTGATGGAGGCAACCGTCTACACTTTTGATTGAATTTGTGATAATTTTTGCTAGGTTCATTCGTGATGATTTTCGCCAGGTCCATTCTCATTTAAATAATTCGATGTTGCAATTTTAACTTGTAATTTTCGTAATTAATAAAAAATTCTACCGAATTTGTAAAGAAATCAATACGGAATATAGAATCCTTTTGCAACAAATACTGTATAGGAAAATGCATTCCAACTAATTGTGCTTAGCATAAATGTTCCCCAAGTACGAGTACTCGGGAGTCGGCAACCATTTAGCTCGTGGCGTCACCTACAAAGGTGGAAAATACGTTTACTTATATGGGTTAGCTTTATGTATTTTCAGAGGCTTTTGACAGGTTTAGACCTATTCTCTGCCTTGAACCTTACAGATGTGTTAAAAAAAGTACTACTTAGATGTGACCAGTAATATTTTCCAAGAAAGAATACGAGGGTAACTGCATGATAAACCATCCAGAAATAATAAAATATAATAAGTCTAAAAAAAATTTGATTGTCTTAATAATGTCTAACATCTAGATATCTATAAATATATTGAAAATACTAAAAAGACAAAAATTATTGCATATACTAACACTAAAAAAAGAGGTGATCTTTTATACTTGGCCCGGAAAGTGTTAAAATAAGCTAATTAACTCCAGCATATTGGAGAGTTATCTATTTGTACTTGACCTTGGAAGTGTCTCCCACATATTGGAGAGTTATCTATATTTAGAGAGTCAGTGAACCCAACGTTGAGTCAAGTCTAGATTAAGTAATAAATAAATTTAGTGAGTAGTTGCATATCAAGTTATATTAGGCTATTCACTAGTAGAAAAGGTATAAAACCCCTTCCCCTGATTCGATGTAATTGAATCAAGTTTGTGTGTTCAATAGAAAAGCAGCAGCTCATATATTGTTTGTAAATTATTTGTGTTATTTGTGTCTTTACTCTTTTCATACCTTTCGAACAAATTGGTATCCTAACAAAATTACAAAGAGCCAAATCAACAATAATTATGTGCGTGAGAAGACGCAATAGCCACGTTACATGTGCTGAACTCCCTTATCGAGCGGGCAGGCTTATTAATCTGATCATATATATATATATATGATATTTTGTAGTGTTTTCTATTTATAATTTGATAGCTCTTTCTGATTGGACAAGAGGATTCACCGAAAAGGACAAAGCTGTGATATTCACTAACTTGGCTAAAAAGTGTATTGTATTTTAAAGTTTTCTAAATCCGTTAATATACTAATGCTTATGCTTCAATATACTGAACTACACATTAAATATTCCACATTTCTGCACTACAAAAGCAAGACATAAAATGTTTCAAAATAGGGTATATGTTGTGCAGTGCTTATGAATATGAGATTTGTTTGATATCGTACCTTAAAGAGATCTCTGAGCACATTATCAAGAGGCTCCTTTTCTGGCTTGGAGCAAAGGTGTTTTAAAGACATTAGGTTCTGCATGGCTTCCACTAAAGAATTACGCAATTTTCCATTAAATTTTGTTCTAACAATAACTAAATACTTTAAAGTTATACTTTAAGCTTTAATAACTCAGTTATTAAATTCCTTAAACTAACATATCTCCATCAAAATGGTCAACCAAAATTTATAATCAAACCTATGGCTTACAATCTTCCATATCCTCTTAAAAATTGGTACCCTGTCCCTTTTCAGATTGAATCTCAATCTTCACAATAAACATCCCATCTTCCTTTTCCTGGTCTTGTAACTTTTCTGATGTTCACTGTATTACTTCATCAATTTAAAAAGATTGTTATCTTAGTTGAGTTGTGATTCAATAGTAATTTTTTATCATAAATCTCTAATTTCCAAAAATAATATAATGCATAATCTGGTTATTAAGTAAAATTAAAAAGTTAGAAATCTAAATATATATTCATTTTATAATATTTAAAACAATGTGATTTAATTGATAATAGTTTTAAGTTTTTTTCAACAAAAATTAATATTAATTTACGTATTGTCTATGTAATTTTTGAATTAAACCTCCTTTTTCCTCAATGTAAATTATTAAAACTCTCTCTCCCTTTATTACTTTAACAAATTTATAATTGTTTTTAAATATTCAATTCACATAATAATTCAAAAATATTTTTATAACTCTTTTCACTATTTTTTTTCTTATTACAATATTTTATAATTTAACATTCTTACCCAGAAAATGAATTGAAAATTAAATAAATAATGATAGCACAAACAATGATACTTTAAAATATTTTAACCTCTGATCGCATCTGAAAATCCTCCAATTTCAAAACTGAAAACTGAAACTATTAAAAATCATTATGGTTAATGCTACACTAAAACTCATTTTAATTAATGCTAAAACGTTCCAGGCTTAAAAACAAGTATTAAACCACAAGACTTCATATTACACTTTTATAAAGCAGTTTGATACATTGAAACTATTAAATCCTGCATTGCTGCTAAATACACTTTTATAAAGCAGTTCGATACCTTGAAACTATTACACCCTATATTAAGAAGAGCTATGTAGCCATACAGAGTAGATGTTGGAAATATTTAATTCCTACTTGTCTATGGTTGTAATTCTCCAGTTTAGGAGTTTGTTCCTACATAATAGGAATTAGCTAGAATATAGTTTCTCCTAGTTTAGTGTGTGGTTGAGAGAATCTCTCAACCACACTACTGTACGTCTAAGATAGAATTCCTATCTTGAGACTTTTGATTGTATAAATATGTGTGTAATTCCTTCATTCATAATATATAGAATATAGAGTGTGTGTATATGTGTATACACTCTCCAGGTTCTCACCTGGAGAGCTATTTGATGAATAGCTGATTTTATCATGGTATCAGAGCTTCAGAGCCCGTAAGGGCCTGGGCCTCGGCCCCTTGTGGGCTGAGGGAAATAGCAGATAAAGAGTTCTATTTTTATTTGTTTGTTTGTCCATCGAACTCGGTTTGAGGCGGTGAAGCTGCATGGTTTGGAGGCTGCGTGCTTTGTGCACAGATCAGAGGACCCTGCCGGATCCTTACGCTGCAGCTTGATTGGAGGGCGCTGTTGTGTGAGTCTCTGTGTGCGTTGAGAGGAGCTCTGGCGTGAGCTCAACGGCTGCCTATCAAAACAAGTGCGTGAGTATGCATTTGTGTATGCGTGGACGCTGAAGCATGGATTGGTGATACGATCCCCACGATGAGGAATTGCCAGCCCTGTATTGTGTCTGTGATTCAATCCCCATTATAAGATTTGTGGAGGGTGAATTTCTAGTCCTCTGTACATCTGTGTTCATGGATGCAAGAGAACGAGAGCGTTTGAACTCACTGCTTCTATAAGCATGGTCTCTTTTCAGATGACTTCTGCTGCTATCTTTTGTTGATGACAAATAAGGCGAGTGCTGCCTGCTTTGCTCTATTTCATTCTGAAACTCAAGTTGGTCCAGATGTTTGAGTGGACGGACTGAAGATGTCCGCAGAGATTTCTCAGCAGCAAGCTCAACACTGGGTGGAGAATCTGCAGAGGAGAATGAGTGATTCCCAGAAATGGGTGGGTATTTTGAATCACACTGGGAAGGTTTCATCGTAGCAGTCTCCAGAGAAGGCGGGTGGTCTGAAGACAAAAAAAAAGGGCGATTAATAGGTGCGAAAGAACAAGATCGATTGAATTTCCTGCTCCCATAAGCATGGTCTGTTTTAAGATGACTTCTGCTGTCATCTTCTCTTGTTGAAAAATAAGCTGAACAATGCCTGTTTGGCTGTACTTCATACTGAACTTCAGGTGGAGGGTTAAGTTTATCCATCATCACCGAATCCTGGACCTGTTCAGGTGCGCGAACTGACGAGGACAGCAGAGAATTCTCAGCAGCGAGCTTAAAACTGGGTCGACAATCTATAAACCTTGTCTGTGGCCTTTGCTGAAAGTAGCGATCTGGACATGGAATGTGTATTGCGGGGATGTCCGTTTGGCAATGCCGCCCTCCAGTGATTTGATGTTGCTGATCATTGGAGCATCCTGATCTCGGAGAAGATGAAGGAGGGAGGAGTCTATGATAGGGCAGCATGGTAGTTGGCGAAACCACTCACAACAACTCTATGAGAGATACAGAGAGGCTTTTGTGGAATACAGTAACTCATTGGTGTTGCCTGTATTGAGGCAAAAACATGACGAGTTTATGTTGAGAGAACTCGTGAATCGGTGGAATAATCACAAGATAATGGTCCGTTGGCTGTCTCGCTTCTTTAACTATTTGGATCGTTACTTCACCTCAAGACGCTCTCTTCCAGTACTTCATGATGATTGGCCTTATCTGTTTCCGTGACCTGGTGTATCAGGAACTGAAGACTACAGTAAGAAATGCAGTGATCTCACTGATTGATCGGGAACGTGTTGGAGAACAAATAGATCGCGCTCTTCTGAAAAATGTTTTGGGCATCTTTGTTGAGACTGGGATGGGTAACATGGAAAGCTGATTTTATCAGGTTTTAAGATGACTTCTGCTGGGAACGTGTTGGAGAACAAATAGATCGCGCTCTTCTGAAAAATGTTTTGGGCATCTTTGTTGAGACTGGGATGGGTAACATGGAAAGCTACGAGAATGACTTTGAATCAGCCATGTTGGAAGACACTGTGGTATTCATTATATGCAAAAGGCTGAAGAATGTTTGAAGCCAGAGAAAGAAAGAGTTAGTCATTATTTACATGCGGAGAGCGAGCAAAAGTTATTGGGGAGAGTAGAACAAGAACTCCTTTCCCAATATGAAAATCTGGCATTTGGTAAAAAGAGCAGTGATCAGGACTCTAAATAGTTGCTGTTATGGTTGGAAAATAATCATCTTCGGGCAGATTGTGAAAAGTTTATGTTTTATTTAGTTTCTTGGAATCATGTTTAAAGTTATTGAGCCTTATTGAGTCTAGCTAACTCAATGTAGGTAAAGTTATTTTGTTAGAATTCGCGACTCTAACAAGTGACAGGTTAAGCATGGAGTTCCAAGAATTCATTTGACAAAGACAAGGATGCCCAGGATGCAGGAGAAGATGAGGTAATGAAGCAGCGACAACGTTTATGGTGGACAACAAAAATAGATATTTGTTTGCGTTAGTATGGTTTGTGGAATAGACTCCCTAGCATGTTATAAGCAAGTCCAGTTGTTGTAATGGTCATTGTATGTACCCAGAAACTCCAAATGTTGATGTATGGAATGTAAGCCTGGTAAAGGCATTTGAAAGTTCGTGGTGATCTTAAAACCACTTTGTAATGGTTTATGGTCAGCCAGAAACCATCTGTAGAGCCTTTGTGGCTGCTTTTGTCACTGTGAAGTGATGGTTGGTGGTGATCCAGAAACCATCTGTAGAGCCTTTGTGGCTGCTTTTGTCACTGTAAAGTGATGGTTGGTGGTGATCCAGAAACCATCTGTAGAGCCTTTGTGGCTGGTTGCCTTTGTGGCTTGAGGGGCCTTTGTGGCCGTACGTACACGAGTGGCCACGTGTGCATGAGAGCTGTGTGCTCGGCAGAGCTGTGTGCTCAATTTGAGCAGGTGGACTGCAGTAACACCTGGCCTCAGATGATTCATAAATCTCTGAGAAGAAGGGGGTTGGTGTGCTTTCTTAGCTGACAGTTGTGCTGAGAAGTACAATTGGCACGACTGTTCAGTACATACTCGTGCCAATGCGCCAAATCACGGGAATGGCGCAGAAGCGCACGATTTTTTATTCAGGAAGACGCCAACTCAACTTTATGGGGGTCCGCGGGAAGCCTCAACTTCGTTTGACAATTTGCAGAGAAGCAGGTCGGAGAAGTTGCGGACCTATCCGGGAGAGGTAGATGGGAAGATCCGCGGGAAGCCTCAACTTCGTTTGACGATTTGCGAGAGGAGCAGATCGGAGAAGTTGCGGATCTGTCCGAGAGAGGCAGATTGTGTTTTGGAAGTTCTGCACATGCAATTCGCCTGATGGTGGTGGATTTGTAGGTACACATATGCAGTGAAAACGGTCGACAGAATCATGTATGCGAAGGACATCCTACAGGACTAGCGGTTGCAGCAGTTGGTACCCATGCATTCCGGTGGATGGTTGCTCTTTTATATGGACGTCGACATATTCTTTGTTATGTTTGACCACAACCAGACTTTGTGAATCACTATCATGACAAGTAGTCATTAAGGGGGGGTGTTGGAAATATTTAATTCCTACTTGTCTATGGTTGTAATTCTCCATTTTTAGGAGTTTGTTCCTACATAATAGGAATTAGCTAGAATATAGTTTCTCCTAGTTTAGTGTGTGGTTGAGAGAATCTCTCAACCACACTACTGTACGTCTAAGATAGAATTCCTATCTTGAGACTTTTGATTGTATAAATATGTGTGTAATTCCTTCATTCATAATATATAGAATATAGAGTGTGTATATGTGTATACACTCTCCAGGTTCTCACCTGGAGAGCTATTTGATGAATAGCTGATTTTATCAGTAGATATTTAAGCTCTATATTAAAATATAGAGAGGCTAAGCCTTACAGTGCGGAGAAAATGACTGATTTATTTAGATATGATTAACAGAGATTAATCATAATCATAGTAGATTAATAAATTGGGTAACGACTTTTACTGCGTTTTCAGCTGCTAAGTTAGTGAATATAGCAGCTTCGTTTTCTTCGGTTGACCCTCCTGCCAAATCAGACAAAGCTCTCATAATGATGAATGGCTTCCTCTGGCTCTGGCAAACCTGCAAACATACAAACAAAAATGCCTAAAATATAAATAGAACACATAACAAAATATCATTTATATATATATATATGATCAGATTAATGTCACCTTTCAATAACATAAAATCGAATTCCTTACCAGTGCTATCCCTGCACTCTCCATATCCACGGGAGTTACATTGAATTTGGTGTGAATGAAGTTCCTGTAAGCGGCATTATCCACGTAAATGCTCGCACTGCATCCTCTCTCCACTCTCACAATCTTCGGCTGATGAGAAAGACAAGTGGAGTTCACACACGCCTCTAAACTCACATTCTGTTCAATCCAACGCTTTAATTAATCATTAATATACACGATAATGAACAGTGCATTATTGCTTTCATCTGTTTATTCCATTAAAAGATATATAATTGTTATACCTGTTCGATCTGCTCTGCAAGTTTATAGTAGGACTCGGAGACATTGATCCAAAATGCATGTTCTCGGACTTCTGGGGTTCCGTTCACAGGAAAGATCTCGTCTCGCTGGTACCACAAATGATTCAACAGATTGTCGGTGTTCTCCCCCTCCGGAGTATTGTATGTGGAGAATTTTAGATAGCCAATCTCACGAGAATAGTCACCGTTTTCCTCAAGGGGGAGTTCGTCATTCGCGCCTTTTCCATATCTCTGAATAATGAGCCATAATATTGCAAAAATATTTTACAGTATGTACCGAATGATATAGTAGATTTTGAAATATTTTTTATTTTTTTTCAAAAATATTGCAGAATCTGAATAGAGATAGAAATGGGAAAAAATTATGTACTGAGTAAGAAGTTTTGGTACCTGCCAACTCCATAGTCCTGTATGTGCCCATTGACGTGGAATGGTAACATCACCGATGTGAAAATTAGAGTTTGCATTTCCAGCTATTCCATAGTGTATAACTCCGCTTACTCGAAAAAAAGAAAGAAGCAACTCAGTCGTTATTCCTGCGTTGATCTGTAATGCACCCATACAATACAATAAACTACTCAGAATAAGTGTACTCTGTGTTAAAGAATAATTTCTCTTATTAAATGAAGTGTTATTAGTTGGAGTGATTTTTAAAAAGTTAAATTTAGCAAGTGCAAATCATAATAATGCATTTATACAATGATAAATGCAGATATCATTGACTATTCATAAGAGAATGAAGGAACACAAAGAGCAGCAGGGCTATATAATAGAGATCAAAGAGATAGAGAGAAGTTTATTGTTTATTAAGTAGATGAGCAAAAGAATTCTGAATTTTTGTTCAAACAATATTAGCATAAGTCTGTTAATACTTTATTGAGTATTATAACAAGAAAAACTTTATAGATAAAAATGTATTTTTGTTAAATTTTGAACAAACAAGATGTAAAGCTTAATTGAGCAGAAAGAATGAAACTTCGAGAACAAGTGTATTACCTTTTATTAATATATTAATATAAGAAGTAGCATTTTTTTCTACTAAAAATCGTGCATTCTTCAATCAATTAAATCATGCTATTTATTGAGCAACAATTCATAACCAAATGTCTATTAAATGTGATTAATCATGTTATTTCAATCAATTCAATGAATGCAATTTACTTAGTAACAATTTATATTCAATGTATTAAGTTTGTTTCCTCTTTTTTTATCTCTATGCAAACAAAACTCAGAAGACTCAACATATAAAATCTGGAAGTGCATACAAAAACTAGATGTGAATAGATCAAGGAATATTTTTTTTCTTATGTGATTCACAAATAGGTGACCCAAAATATTTATACCAAGTGAATCTACATGAAAACCAAAATTACTTAAAAGAAATCTAACTCTGAAATGCACAAGCATAAACCCTGAGTAGACTCAAAAAATGTCATAAAAAATTGAACTCATAATTTTTCAATAACAAAAAAATACTTTATGGACCAAAATTTTATCCATTAAACTAACCCTCGAAGCTTGCCACTAGGCAAAATAAAAGTAATATTAAAGAAAGATATCAAGATTACCATTCCCAATCCTGTCATCACCACAATGACACTGTGATTCATGACGGTACCAATGTGAAACCTCCTCCCTGCAGTGAACGAATTAGATTAGATATAAGCACAGCTGAACAGGAGAAAAATATGCCCAGGGAAATATGTAACATATATCGACAAACCAGAAATATCAATGTAAGGCCTGTGGCTGTCAGCTATAAAAGTAGGAGGTTGGAGAAGAGGATCCATTTCGTAAGCGTTGGGAATAACTAAGCCCAGATACACCCCAGCTTGGTTGATCATTCGGACACGGTGGAGAAGCTTAGGGGAGGCGTATGCATCGGATAGAGGGGTAATCATGACCAACATCAGAAGAACGGGGAAAACCATGACACTAGACATTGCTATAGTTGAAGCTCTGCACTGCAACTGTGGTTCTGAGTGAGAATGAGATTCAGGTTCACCAATCAGTTATTATAGGCGAGCAATGAGCACCTGGTTGGTTGTGCATATTGTATTTGAGATAAAATTTAAGATATTGTATTTCCCAAGGAGGACAAGAGCCTTAGCGGCTCGGGGCTACTGACTGATAGAGGTGTTTGTAGAGGTGTTTGTCGATCTTATCTCAAACAAACAAACGCCTGTATCTACATGTGTTCAATTTGGTTCATTCAGTGATTTATGGAGTTCTCTTTTTTTTTCAATCAACCATGTGTCAATCTTGCCATCCATCAGTCGGGGCTACTGACTGATAGAGGTGTTTGTAGAGGTGTTTGTCGATCTTATCTCAAACAAACAAACGCCTGTATCTACATGTGTTCAATTTGGTTCATTCAGTGATTTATGGAGTTCTTTTTTTTTTTTCAATCAACCATGTGTCAATCAACCATGGAGTTCTCTTTTTTTTTCAATCAACAATGTGTCAACCTCATGGTTTCGTAAATGAGGTGTTAGCTTGAACACATGTCTCATAAACATTAAAGAGATAAAATCTTTTGTTATGGATAAGTTACACAAGTGTATTTGGGATAAGGAGCTAGGGAGAAATAAAAAGTGTTATATTGAAGTGTTTAATTTCACTCACAATATTTCTTGGAGAGCCAAAATTCTTATTGCTTAGTTAAAGACTAATTCTCATCAACTCCTTAGTGAAAGTGCGTTGGAAAAGGCCAAAAAAAGTGTGGGAAGAAATAGCATGTATTTTTTGTTCTTTAGTAAAAGTGGAAACATAAAAGCATTTCATTTTAGAATTCAAAGAAAACAAGGAAAGTTATGGGGATATTCTAGTAGCTAGCTCTTGGGATAATCTATTCAGCCAAGGGTTGAATGCATCAAAGAAAGAGTATGTATTTCTTGTTCTTCAGGAAAAGTGGAAACATAAAAGCATTTCATTTTAAAATTCAAAGAAAACAAGGAAAGTTATGGGGATATTCTGGTAGGTAGCTCTTGGGATAATCTATTCAGCCAAGGGTTGAATGCATCAACGAGATGAAAGTACCGTGGAAACAGAAAAGCATTTCATTTTAGAATGTGAGGCCTTCAAAGACAATAGGGAAAGTTATGCATATATTTTGGTAGCTAGCTCTTAGGATAATCTATTCAATAATTTCTTTATTTCTTTCTTCTAATTAAAACAATTTAAGTATTTTTTATGGGTTTTCTTTTTTAAACAAACAATTAACCAATTGTAACTAGTTTGTGGTCTTATCTCTATTTCATAATTAAAACATTTTAATTTTTTTTTATGTTACTTTTTTAAATACTAAATCATAAAATATATATCTATTAAAATTACTATATTAAGTTTTTTTATTTATCTAAAAATTATATTAAAATTATTTATTTATTTATTGAAAAATTGTATTAAAAATATTTATTTATTTATTGAAAAATTATATTAAAATTATTTATACATATTAATTTTAAAGTTATAATCAAATTAAAGATCATATTAGTATATGAGGTTTTTTTTTTTAATAAGACAAAGAACCTTTTTCCTATTAAAATTTTATTGTTAAAAACAATAGAAGTGTGTATACTCAACTTATGACTTTAAAAAAACATATACTCTTAATTATTAAGTCTACTTTTATAATTATAATTATTTTATTTAATATTTAATATTTTTTTATATAAAATAATAAATTAATTAATTAATTAAAAAAAATAAAAAAAATATATGTTTATTATTATCTCGCGGCTCGCAATTGAGTATGAAATAATATGTGTTGACAAAAATAATTAAACTACTGGTTTTCAAAGTTTACGTATAAACAAATTTAATTTATTATTTCTATTTTTACGTTGGAGGCGTTATTTTTATGAGATTGGGTGGGCAAACATTGTTCATCCCACCCAATCAGAGAGCTTCCTCGTCGCCCTTCTAACCAATTATATGCTGACATGTGGCGACAGAGTATTGGGTGAGTTAAAATCAATTAGTCCTACCTGTCCTCAATTTCTCCACCATCTACCAGATCTCTGAATTGTACCGGTTGTCCATGGGAAAGTTGGATATGAACATTTGGTATGATTTATTGAGTCATGGTTCCAGTTATGGTTCCTAACCATTCATAGATTCCTTCTTCCCACACCTCCACAATTATTGATTTTCCTCTTGAACCCAGTTGCAGAGAGCTCATTCCATGCTGCTAGTTGTAATAAAGGCCACTAGACCAGGGACTAAAATCTAGGGCTGCCAGTTTTTCAGAAAAGAAAAGGCACATATGCCACCAAGATCACATCATCCAATTCAGTCGGTCATCGCATTGGTCAATTAAATAATTCAAAACCCTAAGTTCTTTCTACAATTCAGGGGTAAACTATTTCACTTCAAACCGTGTTAGGCAATTAATCCTTGGGTTAGTTTGTGTTAGGTAAACGGTTATTAGAGTCTAAGAAACCTGGGAACTGATTCAACAGTTTCTTGATGTATTTATATGTGTACACATTGTACATCATTCCTTGAGACATCCATTAATATATCGTTGAAGTTTGTTTCTAGTTTGTGAGTTGTGTGTCTTACAGTGGTATCAGAGCATGGTAGATTTTCTCTGTTGAATAGGTGAGCCACTAGTTTTGTGGCCTTCTTGTGTGTTCCAATTCATGTTTGTTTCTCGTGTTGTTTTGGTCTGCGAGCCTACGGTGGGCGGAGCAATGCGTTAGAAGGGTTCAATGTTGTTGATTGAATTGTGCATGAATCAACGATTCAATTCTCATAATGTATTGATGTTGCACCTGGGAGTGTGTCTGTGGATAATTGTGTACATGGGATGAAGCCGGAAGCGAAGAGGCATGTGAAAATTTCACATCAGAAACAAGGATTTTCGGGATTGAAGTCTACGTGCTGCTGCGTGTTATTTTCATGTACAGAGGGGTGATATCACAACATGCAACAGGAAGGTACGGGGAATGATCGAAATTATATGTCATTGTCTTCATATGTGTGATTGCTTTATGTAGAGAAAATTAGTACTTATGAAACTAAAATAAATTGAGTGAGTCTCATAAAATAAAACCCCTAGTTCACTAAGGTGTTTGGGTTTGAAGTTGGTGTTTTTTTCTACATGAAAGACTGATCCTTGAGAAGCATCCTCTTGATCTAAGTGAGTACTATTAAAAGGGATTTTCCATCGTTGTTGAAGTTTTTGCAAACTTTCGCTTTACCCTTGATAGTTGACAAGGATGCGATGTAAAAGAAAAACTCAGCCATATTCCTGATCCGAGAACAATAGTTGCAAACCACTGAGTCCATTGTGTTATCAATCTAAAATAGCGGAAAAAATGATCTTTATTACCAGATGAATTGGACGAAATGGAGGCGGTAATCCTCCTGTGAGACTGAGATTGATTTGGTAGAGATGGAAGCGTTGTATTGGAATCCCTAAAGGACTAGCATGAAGTTTATGATATGGGAGTCGCCTTGAATCATTTGGACGCTGAGGATGTTTTTGTAGAGAGACAGGGATTCGGGAATCATACATTTCCATTTGAAAAGCAAAAGCATTTACAAGTGAAACCAAACACTGTAAGAGGAATATAGCATGTTTTTTCATAAACTGACGCTTATAAAAAATATGTATGAAAACCATGCCTTCCTTGCGATGAATTTGTTGCTAAAAATTGGATTTATACAGTTTTACTGATTTCTCTAGCATAATCTGTGTTTGTAGAAAGGTTTGTCCATTCTGTCACAGGTTTTCATATAAAGCATGTATGTTTACGCTGTGATTACATCCAGTCGCATTCAGTTTTGATCTGTTTGTAGAGGTTGCAATCTGGATAGAGACAAATTTTGTATGTTGCGTTACTGTCATACACCACCCTAGGATTAAAGTGCATATGGCCTCCACACGTCTTGCAGAGACCTCTCTATAGTGGAATTGGGTAGCAGATTTTCAAGAGAAAAATCAAATGTGAGGACTTAACGCACAGATTTGCAAGGTGAAATGCCTGAATATTGACCGAATTATTTAATGCTACTCTACCACTAAACATAAATTGATCGTCGACTTATTTAATGATGTTCCACCACTAAACAGTAGCACTGTGGGTTTCTTTGTTTGGATTCCCATTAAAGAGTGTTTTTTTATAGTCTACAATACCAAGTGATTTTTCCTAACGAATATAGGCAGCAAGTGCATCAAAAATTGGGGTGTTTGTCAATTGCTTTATAGTTGTATAACTACCTGTTTTTTGGTATCAAAATTGTAGAAGTGTTACAAGTTTGCATAGCTTTGAAGTCAGAAATTTGTGCATAGCTTTGAAGTCAAAATTTTGTGCAGACATTGTATCGATTCTCTTAAAATCGTTCGGAGGAGGGAATTTCTTTTTGGTCTTACATCATGCCGTATGTGTAACTGGCAAATAGTGTCATTGAAGAAGTTAATGCTGTATATGAGAAAATTGAAGTTGTAGAGAAGCATTTTGGTTTGAAAAATTCAAATAGTTGCTAGCATATTTGAGGTCATAAGTTCAAATCCTTGTTATGATAATTTTGGAAGAAACTGTACCACATGCTATTCATATTTTACTTGAATTTGTTTAATGGGTGCATGATCGGTTTAACCTGACATCCGGTTAATTCATTGAAAATTTTGTATTGGGTGCATTTTCGGTGGTAACTGACACCCCTCCTTTCTGAGTTGATTGCAAGTTTATTTTGATATCGCACTGGAGAAAATGGCCAATCTAAATGATTTAGTACATTTAGTAAGCAATTTAATGCTATTTACTGTCCATAATGATGTCCAAGTCAGTAAGGACATGCTCTGTGACATCCAATCATGTTTGAAAAATGCTAAAAGCAAAATTGAATTCTTGGAGTTAGAATCACAGTTAGAGCGAGACGAGCTTCAAAATAAAACTTGTGATTCTGAACTGGTGTTTGTTTAGAACAACAATTTGTTTGAGCCTGATCATTAGTCAAAGAATGATCAGAGAAATGAAGTGATTTCAGGTGAAAATTTGGATGCAGATAGAAGTGCTGATGTGAAACCTATTATAAGACCATGGGAAGATATGACACAAAATAAACACATAATAGGTCTTGGTTATAACAGTGATGTATCTTTTCACATTCCAGACTTTGCTAAACCTATAAAATTTCGAAGTGCAGGTTTTTTGGATGGTGTAGTTCCAGAAAAAGTTGATAGATGCCAACAGTGTAACAAAGTTGGACATACGAAAGATCGATGTTTTGATCTTCACCCATGCAAGCATTGTGGAAAGCGGAATCACGAGTCAAACAAATGTTCCAAAAACAAGAGCACTGCAAGAGAGAAGCTAAGTTTTGGATGGATTGCTTCTTGGGAATGGACGAAAGCAACCAAGAATATCTATAGATCATATCGAAGAATTTGTTCAAGAGTGACGAGTCTTGCAGTGATGCCAAATTTTTCTCACCTTGTATCCGAAAAGGGGTGATTTTTTGGTGGGTGGTCTACTATAGGTTCGAGTTCAAGATGTCAAGTGAGCCTGAGTCAGTGATCCACATCTTGAGCCACAACCTCAGTTGATTGAGCTGTTTCTGAGCGAGCACTTCCAAATTTGGAATTGTTCGAGGAACCACTGTGACAGTTCCGGAGTTTGTGGTCATCTTAAAACCACATTTTTTGTTATGAGAACTGCTATGTAGGTTCCAGAATTAATGTTGGTTGAGAAATTGAGTTCTCCCATTTTTGGTTGATTGCCATCCTTGAAAACCATTTCCCAGAGACATTCAACTCTTGGCTAAGATGCATTTATGCATTCTAAGCTCTCATTCTTGGACTTTGGTATATCCCTTCAGATTAAGGGGGGAATGTTAGGCAACTAATCCTGTTTATGTTAGGTAATCGATTATTAGAGTCCAAGAAACCTAGGGAACTGATTCAACAGTTTCTTGATGTATTTATATGTGTACACATTGTACATCATTCCTTAAGACATTCAGTAATATATTGTTGAAGTTTGTTTCCAATTTGTGTGTTGTGTGTCTTACAAACTACTATGCTATCCTCGGGTTTACAGTAAAAATGCATACGCCAAAGAAGAGGTATGTTTTTTGAATTTCCATAGTTCAGTGATAAGAGAGGGAGAGGTTCCTGTAGCACCTTGATGTGAAGAGTTCATTCAATAGGTCGTGTGTGGGGCACGGTGTTTCGTAGGCACTTCCCACTAAATGACTTCAACGAAGTTCCCTTGCCAAGACCAAATTTATTTTCCTGCAAATTGATCTCGCTTTCGTATTTTGGTGGGCACAAGGATTTGCAAAGATGGTGGTTATCGGTATCGAACAGCCATCGAGATTTCCAAAATTGTTGAAAGGCGAGTCAAGCTAATGTTTCTGAAATTGAATTCGAGGGCATATACAAAAATGAATGATTCCATTTTGGAAATCGGACATTGTGTCTTTCAAATTTTGTTTATTCCGTTCATACCTTCCAAGTAAACAATATTTTTTGGCCCTAGTAATACATAGTGCTTCTTATTTCATTCATGTTATTGCTTTGGTCTCTTTCACCCAAGGCTTAGTCACATATTTTTATGAGTGTGGAAAATAGTGGTAAATTTTACTGTTTGTAAATACTTTAGACTTGTGTTTGGAGGGCTTCTAGAACTACGAGGAATATGTGTTTTTGTTGACAAATTAGTTGACTTCTGATCTCATATATCTCAATGTTGGTCATGAAGAGTGTCTTGAATCGACACAACTAATTAATATCAGTTTTGTAGTGATCTATTTAATTAATTGGGAGGTTCTTATCTGGTTTGTATCAATTCTTTAGTGTAATCTTATAGTTTTAGGCTAACAAATTCTCTTTCCATTTTGATAATAAAATAGTATTATTTAGCATTTTATTAAAATATCATTTTGATAATAGAATAGCTTTTTTTCAGTTAGATGAGTATTTAATTTTGATTTAGTGGGCATTTTTTATTATTATTGAATCTATATTAATTTAGATAGCTTTATTACCTTTGTTTTGATTTTGAAAAATAAATTTATTTTATTTTTTTCAGTGAAAAATATCATATTTATTATTTATGCCATTTATATTTACTAACTAAAAAAAATCATTCAATTTTTTACTTTGTTAATCTACAATTGACGGATGTCCTGATGTTAAGATATTTATCCTCCACATTTAAATGCTGAGTATTTGCTCCACTAGCTCACCACTTGTCACATTTCAAATAAATATGTGATTCCACCTTGTGGTTGCTTTTTTATTTTTATTTTACACAAATATGTAACTCTTAAATTTTTATTATTGCAATTTAATTTAATTAGAGTTACTAGTTGAGAATTTTGCCATGGTTTTGTCAATTTATTGTTTTGTAACTTTAACATCTTATAGACTTCAAAGATAAAAGAAAAGTTTTCCAAATTTCTGTGATTTACAAAGGGTGGTTCTAGAAGTTCTTGTTTTCCAATATGTGCTAGTTGCAACACACTCGAAGATTTTATCATATAAATTGTTGTGTCTATAGATCCCATTATTATAATCATATTTTGATGTATTTTAATGTGTGCAGGCATGAACTTGATCTAATAAAAGAGTTATGTTATTGTCTTTACTTATTTAAATTGATATCAAAGCAGCCAAAACACTCCTACCCATGAACAATTGTTTTTTTTCAAATCAACTAACCAAGAAAAAAAAATGATTGTAAATTACAATCAATTATAGTTTGTATAGATGGAATACTTACTGATTTAAGTTTTTACACAAAATATATTATTAATTATTTTAAAAAATTCAAAACATTTTCAAATCAACTAACCAAAAAAAGGAAAAAGAAGATGTAACAGGCTTACTATATAAAAGAATGGCAAGGCACATCAGAGAGATCTCTTCTTGTGAATTCTATGCAGGGTTTCTTTTTCTTCATTTTCTCTCTTCATATTTGTCATTTGTTGATTCTTATTCCACCTTGCTACTTTTTCCACTTCTCAAATGTAACATCTAACCACATCATAGTTATATATATATATATATATATATATATATATATATATATATATATATATATATATATATATATATATATATATATATATATATATATATATATATATATATTATTTATACTATGGGAACTTCCATAACTATATAAAATTCTAATTACACATGTAATCAAATGCTTAACCCTTCGAGTTGTAAAACATATAAATCTGACTTGGATACACAGGAATTATAACATCGATATCCTAAGTATATATGCATATATATAGACTCAGACTATTACTTTGGTAACCTAAAAATCGTAAGATTTTTTCTCTGTTTTTTATGCCTCCAAAGCTGGTGAGTTTAATCGTGTCAGTAGGAATTTAATTTCCCAACCGATTTCTGTTCTTTATCATTAAAAATGTTTGCACGATGGCACAAAGGTAATTACTACCAGGATCACACTATAGCTGTCAATCTTTCTCTCGTACTTTTAAACCTACACTTGGCAATCTTCTCACCGTAGATCTTTCGGATAGCTATCCGACGACAAGGATTGATTAGGGTTTGGAATAATGACATAGTCACCGTAACCGCTTTCATTGGCATTCTCTCGGTCTTCAAAGAAGAATTCTGGGTTGCTTCTCCGCCTGCACCCTGGGTTTAGCATTTCTCGACCTTAAGCCTTTTTGCGAACCTTTTCATGAACAACCTCGTGATGGCGTATATCCTTGAGGATTCTCCACCGGTTCAACGCATGCCCCAACTTATTTCTTTTACGTCGAAGGTAATATATTTATATGATTATGGTTCTATTTAATTATTTTCGTATCTGGTTCATAGCCAGGAAAGTTTGCTTTTGTTATAATAGTTCTAACTTTGAACTTTATTTCCGGTTTGGTTTCCGAATGGTACACTCGGTAGCACAGTTCCTCATTTACCCAGATGAAGAACTTATATTCCGACTTTGTCTATAGCTTCAGGACGAAATCACCAGGTAATTTCTCCATCGCCTCTAAGTAAAATAGAATCATAATTATTTACCCATTTTCTTTTATATCCATCGAGTTCTGTTTACCAGAATCCTATCTTGATTCAGAAGTTTTATCCCGTTAGCCTAAAGGGTTTTCTCATAATTTCGTTTCCATTTTATGGCAGGTAAAGAATTCCATTTATGGGTTTTGTTATTTTTTTTTCCTTTTGGAAAATAACAGTTACCCAAGTTTCATGAATATCCCTGATCGAATTCTTTCTTCGTCCGCCTTTAATAGGTATCCATATTCCAATTTATTTCGGGATTAAGTCTCGACCTGAATGCCTTAAGTCTCAGAATAGCAGTATGCTATCAATTTCGTCTCAACATTTATCATGCATGTACACTATATAAATGTTTGGTCGCTATTCCTTCTTTTATTAAAGGAGACTTCAATGTAACATTTTGAAGTTCGAACTCTGGATTCTGGCATTATTAATTGAGGTCACGACCAAAGGCCCTTATTTTATGTTAAGATTGTCTCTTTTATTACTGTAAATAAAGATATGGTTAAGCAATGTTTGGACAATGTACGCTTGCCTCCACCATTGTTATTTGTAGTTATACACCTTCAAAGAAATGTATATTGGTTAGTTATCTAGAATTATATTAGTACAATAGCTGTTATCTTTAAAGAATATTCTTATCTCCTGTTTGGTTATTCACCAGAATTTCTATTTTTCGCTTCCTTTTGTTATTCTACAATTATAGCAAAGAAGGTTATGAATTTCTTATATCTTGACTTTGTACTTAGACCTTTTTATAAATGCTATAATACTATTTATTTCTTACAATTGTATGAATACCAAGAATTTCCATGGTTCTTGTAAGTTGTAGTTTCCGCATTTTTCTTATAACAGAGAGTTTTTCTTTCTATTTAGATTTCTAAAAATTAAAATCTATCCTCTTAATGTTCATTAATGTAGATAAAGATTTCAGTTCTACTTTTACTCTAATTTGTAGAAGCTTGAATTCTTTCTGTATATTTTTCCAGTAGCTTTGTCTGTACTATATTTTCTATAACATACAGTAATTTAGAAAATACATATAAGTTTCCATTTCTCTTATTTCATGGTTGTATCTAGTTATGATCACATTTTTTTTTATGTGACCAGACCACTATTGTCCCTGTATTATCATAGGCCTTGAGGACAACCAACCCAGAATCTTAGTTAAGGAACTGGGTTAGCAGTTCTTCGTCTAATATTTAAGAGTAGGATTAATAATTCATATAATCTTTTTACTCAACAGGTATTTTTTTCTGTCTGTACATTTTCCCAGATTAAACCACAAAAGTAAATCAACATTCAATTTATATAACACATTTCAGATTCAACCTCAAATTTAATTAGAGAATACATGTTAAGTAAATCAACATTCAATTTATATAACACATTTCAGATTCAACCTCAAATTTAATTAGAGAATACATGTTTTCAGTTTTCATTTGCAGAACTTAAACATAATACTTATCTGTACTTTTATTTGGCTGATAAATGTCTGCCTCCATTCCACGATTGAGGCAATTACGTCCTCTAACTCTCCCCCGTGCTCCAAGTCTGAGCTTTTGTTGCTTACAGAATTCTGGAAGAGAACTCGGGACAATCCGGTCCAATCTCCAATTCCAGTAGAAACAGATATCTGGAGTATTCCTCTGGTGAGCTTTAGATCAGGAATTACTAACCAGAATTTTCCTCTTTTCCTCAGTTACTCAACAGAACCTCCAAACCTCCCTGGAGTTACCCTTTTATTCCCAGAGGTTTGGGCAACTATTTGAACTGATTTCTATTCAACCAACTCCAAATCTTGAATTTACTTTTTACCATCAGTCTTTACCTTATGAAACTAATTCCATAATTTATCTTTTCATTTAATCCCAAAATTAAATTTATGTTCATAATGTTTTGTTTCCAACATAATAATAGTAAATGTTTTACGAACTCTTAACAATTAGTTAATGATTAAGGCACTGGTTACATCAAATGTCATATAGTAAAGCATAGGATGAAAATGGAGTACCAAGAGAAAGGATACCATCATTAGTGTGCCATTACTCTGAAACAATTATGTTAATGTTACTTTATGTTAGTGTAGCTTTCTTTTTAAATTTAACTTCCTATTACATTCTTTAAAAGATATATAGAAACTAAAATTTCCATATATTCTAATTAATTATTGTTTTCCACATTTCTCACTTGTTAACCTTACTTTGCACCTCTCAATACCTCTCAAATTTAATATTGATTTATCTGCAGTCTAATTCGTTAATTGGCTTATAGTCTTATTGTCTAATGACATTCCTGCCACCACTGGCATTTTGCAGGTACAAAGGTTGACCGCTTGCGCATAGCTCAAGAAACCACGTCATCATCGAATGAGACTCGCAGCCTTGCTGGCATAATCTATCAGTTAATTTAAGGTGAAAAACTAATAGAAAAATTATGATGTTCCATGTAATTTTACAGGTCACGATTTGAAAAGTAAAATTCCTTGGCATCTCAGAAATTTTCAACATTTTGAGCACAATCCAAAACCTTGGAAAATCTGACGAGAAACCTGGAAAGAGAAAGAGAAAGAATTGTCCTATATCTCGTATGGGACGTCCAACGCGCCAAATACATCTCGCCTTACACCGCAGTCGCGCGTGGAAGTGTACAGCCGAGCCATTCATAATTGTACTCGATGACTGAGGGCAATCCATCAATCTAACTCAATTGTTGCAGGATTTTAAATCTAAAATAAAATTATTTTTATGGTTGGATTTCAAATGTTTTAAATTAAACAGAATGTCTCCGCCATTTAACAGTAATTTTAAATAACTACTATTACACGTGAGAACGTCTCCATGATTTAACCATAATTTTACCGAACTACTATTACACGTCGGAATTAGGAACACTACATGTCTCTGAATAAAAGTTTAGGAAATTAATTAGTTATTATTTTTAATATAATTATTAACATTTGATTATTGAAATGTAAGGTACAGTATTTCATTGATATCTTAACTTAACTACTAATATATATTAGTTTTATTTATTGGGAATATGTATTAGACTCTTTACATAGATATTACAGATAGTTGGATTATATGGTATTTTTTATTAATCAATTTTGATTAATAAATTTAATTATTATTATTTTATTAATTTTTTTTTTTAACAATTACATTTATAATAATATTAGCATTTACAATTTATTCATAATTTGGACTTTCCAACTATCTAATATTGATGTTTTTCTCTCTTTAATAAGTTCATATATTTCAAAATTCAATAATTAGACTAAATAACAATAATACAAGCTATACAATCTTATTTATATATAGTTTATTTAAAATTATAAAATTTTAAATAAAAATTTAAGAAAATAAAATTAAATATATTTATAAAAAATTAAATATAAAAACAAATTAACACAATTTCATCAATTAAAATTTAAAAAATATAAAAATCATATTATTTAAATTATAAATTATTCTTCCACATAAAAGTCACTCAGAATACATGATCGATAAACTTAAAAAATATAAAAATCATATTATTTAAATTATAAATTATTCTTCCACATAAAAGTCACTCAGAATACATGATCGATAAACTTAAAAAATATAAAAATCATATTATTTAAATTATAAATTATTCTTCCACATAAAAGTCACTCATAATACATGATCGATAAACTTAGCAATGCAACATTAAGTGCACATTATCCACTTCAAAACTCTATCCAAAACTTTCAAATAAAAATTATTGGATATTGAAGTGAAAATTTTAATAATTGTAAAAATAATTAATTTTAACTAATAAATTTAGTATTTTTAAATATTTTTTTATGAACAATTTTATTTTAAATTTAATAAAAATTTATTTAATATTTTTATATGAATAAATATAAATTTAAGTTATTTATAATACAGTTAAAATGTTTTTAAGGTAATAAATTTATTTATGTATTTAAAAATCATTCTAAATAACAAAAATTCAAAATCTTTTTAAAATTGTTTCATCTAATTTTGATAACAAAAACCATTTTTATGTCTCAACCAAACTAATTTTCCTCTACGCTATATTTTAAATTATTAAAAATTACACATTATCAAGCTTAAAATTATTTAAATTTTACAATACACTAAACATAAAGATAATTAAATACTTTTAATCTAGTTAATTTTACAAAATTACATTTATAAATTGAAATATATCTTCCTAATTCTAGAAGAGCATTTCTATATATTGAAATATATCTCATTTCAATGTGCTTCTCCATTCTATATATTGTGTTTTTATTTATATTTCTACAGATATTGTGGAGTAAATTTAATTTTTGTTTTTGGTTTACATCTCTAATATATGTCCTCTTGATAGTACTAAATTCAATACACGCTTGCCTTTTATGTATGTGTTTTTTTTAATTTGCACGTGTGTGTTTTTTTTTAATAAATATTTTGCAGTTAAAATTATTTTATATTTTTTTATATTTTGGAGGTGTGGTTAAATATGTTTGAAGGATAATATCTATGTATGAGGTGATTTAGATGTAAATAATATTTTATGAAAAAGAATTGAAAATAGATTATGTCAAATAAAAATGATTAAAAGGCATTTAATATTTTTATGTGTAAGAGGGATATGTTAAAGAAGTATGAGTGTATTTTGGAGGAGAAAGCTTTAAAAAAATTTTGTTAATTAAGTTTGAGAGGACACTAGAGGTCATTATTGCAAGGCTTTTTGTTATGGGAGGAGTTTCGCAGTGAGAATTCGATGATCTTGCTGAGTATTGTGGTTGTTGGTGAAAATTTAGCCTTCACATCCCTACTGCTAAGATAGTCCATTGTAGTTTTTCCATCAGTTGTTGGAACAATTGAAGGAGGAAAATGAGGGGAGAATTTAGTGTTTGGGACTCGAGACCGATGCTAGAGTTGTGGATTAAGGGAGCTCCCCTAAGCTGGTGGAGAACATAACATTCGCTTCAAGGCTAAAAAACCAATTGCAAGGAGTTGAGAGGCCACTTGTGTCTTTGACTAAGGTAATAATTTTGTTTGCTCTGCGTTTTTTTATACAACAATTCCACATTTATGGTTTAAATGTGTTTGGTATAAGTTGGTTGGGGCTGGAGGGGCATTACCCAATCATATAAAATTTGTATTGGAAGGCTTGTTGCTCAAAACCTCTAGATTCCCTGTATTGGAAATGCGGGTGTGCGGAGGCATGGTGCTTTATAATTTTAGTTTGGGGTCATTTTTTGGAAATGAGCTGGAGTCTGTCTACAATGGAAATTTTTGTTTCAGTCAGTTGGCTTTTAACACTCTAGAATTTAGCAAAGTCATTAGACGCCGGGGATGTGAAGCTCGGTGACTCGGTAAAGTTTTCCTTATGAAACTGTCCAATAAGAGTGATAAGGAGAGAAACAAGGTCCGTGTCTGTTTAGTTGATAGAGCCACTCATGGTATTTGGCCCCCCACTATTTTTGTGTTCTTGGTGTTGGCTGGGACATATTGGGTCTGGGGCAAACTAAATGACGAGCCAGGAGAAAGATTGTGGAGGTCTTTGGGTAGTGCATTGGGGCTTAGAAGCATGTAGCGTCAGCGGGGGTGTGTCAGGAGGGGACTATGTCATTAGAGTACATTCCCGACGAAGGTTAATCCAATTTTTCATGAAATTTCATGAAAAACTGGATTAACCGAGAGTTTGATGCAACACTGGTTATCACAATATATCATTGTCGTATCCATCTTTCGACCAAACAAACCATCAAGTATCTTCCTCATCCAGATGGAAGATGTCGATGCCATGTACTTCGCCTCTAATGAAATAAGTGCAACTGATATCTGTTTCTTGTTGTACCATGAAACCATTGTTGATTCTATGTTGAAGATGCCTCCTAATGTGCTCTTCCTGTCGGATGGACTCCCTACCCAATCTACATCACTAAAGCCTTGAACCTTCACTCCCTCTATCCCTTTATACGATATCCCATACTCTCTAGTGCCACATTAGGGAAATTTTGAGGTCTAAAATGGGCCTCTAAAGGAAATTATAAAACAATATCAGAAATAATAAAATAAGATTAGATTACATCATCAAATTTTAAAGGGAAAAAAGAAAAAAATATTTTTTCAACTCTTATTTTCAACTTTTCTCCCTATAGGTTTACAAAAATTTCGAGCGTTAATAGTCATTGGATTCAGAATTTGATTCCTCATCCAAGGAGTTCCCATGTTGCATACTTTTGGTGGACCCTCCATGAAAATCGTGATTGCAATCACATTTTTTCATGTATTTCTCATATTTCTTGTAGCAAGGTCCATTGAAAGTATGCAGCATGGGTACTCCTTGGACGAGGAATTAAATTTTTCATCCAACGAGTACTCCCGCTCAAAATTTGAGTAAACTCTTTGGGAGACAAGTTGAAAATATGAGTTGAAAAAATAGTTTTATTATTTTATTATTTTTTATTATTTTTATTTTTTTACTCCAAAAATGGTGAATCATCCCCCATGGTTGACATCATCATCTTGAAACCTATTGGTTCTTATAAAGTTTATTTTGGTTGTACATTTTTCTTAGGAGGCCCATTTTAGACCTCAAAATTCCTTTAGTGTCTGAGGTATCTTAACGCATACTTGCCTACCTTCCAAAAGAGCTTAGTAGGCTTAACCATAGCTTGACTAAGTTGGTTAACTGCGTAGTATATGTCTGGTCGTATGTTCACCAAATATATTAATGAAACCACAAGCTGATTGTAAACAGTAGCATCCACTACTTTGCCTGAAGTATCATCCTCCTTCCTCCAGTTTCATGCTAAAGGAGTTTCCATGTATTTGTTTCCCTCCATGTAGAAATTCCCGAGAATCACGTTGGCATACTTGCACTGAGATACAAATATTTCCCCATCTCTTTTCCATATTTCCAATCCCAAAAAATAATACAAAAACCCCATATATTTATTTATGATAAATTATTTATACATTTAAAAATCATTCTAAATAATAAAAAAACAAAATCTTTTTGAAAATTATAACATCCAATTTTGATAACAAAGACCATTTTTATCTCTCAATTAAACTACACTTTTCTCTACTCTATACTTTAAATTATTAAAAATTACACATTATCAAACTTAAAATTATTTAAATTTAACAATACACAATTAAACACAACTAAACATATAGATAATTAAATACTTTTTAATATAGTTAATTTTACAAAATTACATTTATAAATTGAAATATATCTTCCTAATTTTACAAGACCATATCTATATATTGAAATATATCTCATTTTAATGTGCTTCTCCATTCTATGTATGCGTGTTTTTTTTCTATTTCTATAAATATTTTGGAGTTAAAATTAATTTTTGTTTTTGGTTTACATCTCTAAATATATGTGCCCTCTTGATAGTTCTAAATTCAATACACTCTTACTTTCTATGTATGTGTTTTTTTTTAATTGTACATGTGTTTTTTTTTAAATATTTTGAAGTTAAAATTATTTTTTGTTTTTTTTTTTAAATTTTGGAGGTGTGATTAAATATGTATGAAGGATAATATCTATTTATGAGGTGATTTAGATGCAAATAATATTTAATGAGAAATAATTGAAAGTTGATTATGTAAAATAAAAATGATTAAAGAGTATTCAATATTCCTACGTGTAGGAGGGATGTGCTAAAGAAGTTTGTGTGTGCATCTCGGAGGAGAAAGCTCTAAAAAAACTTTGTTAATTAAATTTGAGAGGACAACAAAGGTCATTACTGCAAGGTTCTTTGTTATGGGAGGAGTGTCATGGCCAAAATTCGATGATCTTGCTGAGTAGAGTGGTTGTTGGTGAAAGTTTTGCCCTGACATCCCTACTTCCAAGATATTTCATTGTAGTTTTGCCATCAGTTGTTGGAACAATCGGAGGAGAAAAGTGAGGGGACAATTTAGTGTTTTGGACTCGAGATCGATGCTAGAGTTGTGGCTCAAGGGAGCTCCCTTAAGCTAGTGGAGAGGATAACACTCGCTTCAAGACTAAAAAACCAATTGCAAGGAGCTGAGAGGCCACTTGTGTCTTCAACTAAGGTAATAATTTTGTTCGCTCTGTGCTTTTTTACACAACAATTCCACATCTATGGTTTAAGTGTGTTTGGTAGAAGTTGGTTGGGGCTGGAGGGGTATTCCCCAACCATATAAAATTTGTACTGGAAGGCTTGGTGCTCAGAACCTCTAGACTCCCTGTATTGGAAATGTGGGTGCACGGAGGCATGGGTGTTGTTAGCTCTCTGTAATTGGTAAGATTGGCAAGAACAAACGACAGAGGACAACATCAAACCACTTTATAGTCCAGGACCTAGCCTTTCTAGACTCAGAGAGGACTCTCTCTGTTCTTTATGATTTATGATTTAGTTTGATGATTATAATTGTTGATATTAGGAATATGTATTATCATATACACTATACGTGGCTCTTTACATAGATATTACAAATAATTGGATTACATAGTATTTTTTATTAATAAATTTTACTATTATTATTATTATTATTATTATTATTATTTTTAAACAATCACATTTATAATAACATTAGCATTTACAATTTATTCATAATCTAAACTTTCCAACTACCTAATATTCAAGCTTTTCTCTCTTTAATAAATTCATACATTTCGAAATTCAATAATTAGACTAAATAACATGAACACTAACTATACAATCTTATTTATATATAAATTATTTAAAATTATAAAATTTTAAATAATAAATTTAAAAAAATTAAATAAAATATATTTATAAAAAATTAAATATAAAAATAAATTAACACAATTTCATAAATTAAAATTAAAAAAACATAAAAATCATAAATTACTTAAATTATAAATTATTCTTCCACCTAAAAGTCACTTAGAATACATGATCACTAAACTTAGCAATGCAACATTAAGTGCAAATTATCCACTTCAAATCTCTATCCAAAACTTTCAAATAAAAATTACTGGATATTGAAGTGAAAATTTTAGTAATTGTAAAAATAATTAAATTTAATTAATAAATTTAGTTTTTTTTTAAATATTTTTTTATGAACAATTTTATTTCAAATTTAATAAAAATTTATTTAATATTTTTTGTAAATAAATATAAATTTAAATTATTTATAATATAAAGTTAAAGTGTTTTTAAAGTGATAAATTTATTTATGTATTTAAAAATTATTTTAAATAACAAAAAAATCAAAATCTTTTAAAATTGTATCATCTAATTTTGGCAACAAAAACCATTTTTATCTCTCAATTAAACTAATTTTTCTCTAATCTATACTTTAAATTATTAAAAATTACACATTATCAAACTTAAAATTATTTAAATTTTACATTACACTAAACATATAGATCATTAATTAATCTAGTTAATTTTACAAAATTACATTTATAAATTGAAATATATCTTCCTAATTTTGCAAGAGCATATCTATATATTGAAATATATCTCATTTCAATGTACTTCTCCATTCTATATATTGTGTTTTTATTTCTATTTCTATAGATATTTTGGAGTTAAATTTAATTTTTTTTTGTTTACATCTCTAATATATGTGTCCTCTTGATAGTACTAAATTCAATACACTCTTGCCTTCTATGTATGTGTTTTTTTATTTGCACATGTGTTTTTCTTTAAATATTTTGAAGTTAAAAATAATTTTTGTTTTGTTTTTTTAATATTTTAGAGGTGTGATTAAATATGTCTCTAGAATAATATCTATGTATGAGGTGATTTAGATGTAAATAATATTTTATGAAAAAGAATTGAAATTTGATTATGTAAAATAAAAATTATTAAAGGGTATTTAATATTTCCATGTGTAGGAGGGATGTGCTAAAGAAGTATGTGTGTATTTTGGAGGAGAAAGCTCTAAAAATACTTTGTTAATTAATTTTGAGAGGACACTAGAGGTCATTACTGCAAGGTTTTTTTGTTATGGGAGGAGTGTCATGGTGATAATTCGATGATCTTGTTGAGTATTGTGGTTGTTGGTGAAAGTTTAGCCTTGACATCCCTACTGCCAAGATAGTCCATTGTAGTTTGCCATCAGTTGTTGGACCAATCAAAGGAGGAAAATTAGGGGAGAATTTAGTGTTTGGGACTCGAGACCGATGCTAGAGTTGTGGCTCAAGGGAGCTCCCTTGAGCTAGTGGAGAGGATAACACTCGCTTCAAGGCTAAAAAACCAATTGCAAGGAGTTGAGAGGCCACCTGTGTCTTCAACTAAGGTAATAATTTTGTTCGCTCTGCATTTTTTTATACAAAAATTCCGCATCTATGGTTTAAGTGTGTTTGGTATAAGTTGGTTGGGGTTGGAGGGGCATTACCCAACCATATAAAATTTATATTGGAAGGCTTGGTGCTCAGAACCTCTAGACTCCTTGTATTGGAAATGCGGGTGCGTGGAGGCATGACACTTTATAATTTTAGTTTGGGGTCATTTTTTGGAAATGGGCTGGAGTTTTAGTCTACAATGGAAATTTATGTTTCAGTTAGTTGGCTTTTAACACTCTAGAATTTAACAGAGTCATTAGACGCTGGGGATGCGAAGCTCGGTGACTCAGTAAAGTTTTCCTTATGAAACTGTCCAAATAAGAGTGATAAGGAGAGAAACAAGGCCCATGTTTGTTTAGTTGATAGAGCCACTCATGGTATTTGGCCCCTTTGTGCTCTTGGTGTTCGCTGGGGCATATTGGGTCTGGGGAAATCTAAATGACGAGCCAGGAGAAATATTGTGGAGGACTCTGGGTAGTGCGTTGGGGCTTAGAAGCATGTAGCATCAACGAGGGTATGTCAGGAGGGGACTGGTGCCTCGAGGCTAGGGCATGGAGCATCAAAGAGAGAAAAATGATTTAAGAAAGGAAGTCGAGCAAACTCGTGGGTTCTTGCCTGGGTGTATCGCCATGTCGCCGCCTTTCAACTCCTTGGAAGCACAACTCAACCAGGTGACATTTCTGGTGGAGCAACTGGCACAACATCGTCATGAAGACAAAAATGAGATAATTTACTTCATGAATGATATCCAACACAACTAATGGCAAATTTTGGACCAAATGGCCTCCCTCTAGCGTGGTCAAAAGAGCTTGCAGGAGTGTCTGGATCATCCATAGGGGAGAGCAGGTAAATTTTTTAAGGATAAAATTTATTTAAGTTTGGAAATTGAAGGAAAATAATGGAAAATGAAGAAAATAAATGCCTCATTAATAAAAATGATTTTGACGATCAGTTGAAATCTTTTGGCTCAAGCTTTTGTTAGTTCTGTTTTGGATCTCTCATTATATTCTCTCTCTCTCATACTCTTGGACACATAGATTTTTCTTGGAGCACTCTTGGGGGAGTGTGGCATACTTTGGATTTGGAGCAAGAAGGCAAAGGAAAAGCAGGATAGTGCAAGAGGACATTGAGATCAAGATCTACAATGGATTTTTCTTGTAGGTATCAAGTTGCATATATGATTTCCTTGCTAGTTTTGGCATGCATGTGGTTATTTGGTTATGACATGTCATTGGCATGGAGGATTTACTATATTGACAATTTTTTTTCCTAGCCTTGCCATTTCTTAGATAGCCACAGTGTTGTGGTTTTTACTTTTGTTTTCTAGTTGGTTTTCACGTACCTTTGGCTATGGGTTGAGTTATTGATTCCTAGACCCTTAGTTGGAAAAACACTCTGGAATCCCTGTAACATCTTGGGTTGAGTTACTAGTCTTGGAAGCCTTGTTTGGAAATATGCTCTGGAAGCCCTTGGTGGGTTGAGTTACTAGGTTTGGAAGCCTTGGTTGGACAAAAACTCCGGAAGCCTAGCGACAACTGTGGGTTGAGTTACTAGTCCTTGAAACCGAGTTGGAAAAAGCGCTTTGGAGCTCTGGAAAAATTTGGTGGAGACTGATTTGGTTATGGTTAGTGATGTCCGACCGTGAGGTGGAATCACTGGTTGAGGGTTGAGGTGGTTTGGCCTCTAGAAGCCTTGGTTTGGTTTTGTTTGGTTTATTCCATGAGATCCCATATTTATGCTTGGAGTATGGCATGGGGGTGATTAGGTGAAAGAAATATTTGGTTAAGACCAATCTATGGTTGGGTGGTACGTGGAAGTCCCATACCTCATTACATTTTTCATATGTCAGTAAGATCTCATTTCCTCTTGTATTTGATGGGTAAATGAACTTTCTATTATGTGATGTTGATGGTTGTACGATTAGTGTCATTATGTTGGTTATATGTTGGTTATGAGCATGGTCTAGGAAAAACTTGAGTTATGGATATCTTCATGTTTTGGTTAGTATGTGCAATGTTGATGAATGAATGACATAATATATGATAATGCATCTAATGTGAGAAGGCATCAATCCTTATTGATGATTATCATATAATTATGAGACCCCTATGCTCAAATTAATTGTTTAAACCTATAGATTTTAGTATTTGTGATATGTTTGACGAAATGACTATCATGGTTGGGCTTGGTTAGGTCAAGTCCTTGATCAAGTTTTGCGTTAGAGCATTTTTCTCGGTGTCATTTATTTTCTTATAAAGTCTCATCAATTTCCATGCAGTGCTTTGGAGACTAGCCTTGAACACGCCCTGAAAAAGTGGCTTAAATATCGTAGTTTGTAGCAGAGAACTAGTTGAAAAATATTGCAGTCTCTCCCTTGCAGGCATTGTGGGAGTGACTATAGGGTTCCAGTTGCATGCATGTCTTGTCATGTGAGCAACTGGGGGTTGAATTCATGGAAAGGATAGGTTAAATCAAGGGTTGGGCACCTAAAGTGGTGAATTAGCTCTTGGGGGTGATGTAGATCCTGAGGGTGGTTTGTGAAGTGTTTTCGCGTTGGTTCCACTCCTTAAATACACTTAGGGAGTTGAATCATATGATAGTAACTCTTTGTCACATTTTTACCCCAGTGGACCGGTTAGCTTGGGTAAATCTGGTAGGAGGGTGTTACAGAATAGTCTTAGAGCCAAGTTCAACACTTGGACTAGATGGGAGGAATGTGTTTTTCATGCATACATGTCAGTTTCATATGTGTTATTTATGTTTTTGGACTATGTGCTTGTTGTGTATGCATGGTGGTGGCAATTGTTTCCATTTTCTTGTCATGTAGTTGATGATGTTGTTGTTGGGATGTGTTAGTCATGAATACATGTCAGATGTATATGCAATTGTTATGCATGTTAGTGTCTATATGTTGTTATGCATGCATTATCATGGTTAAGATTTTTGTCCATGAGGTAATTGTATGCATTTTAGTTCATTATGATGCTTTCTGTATTTTATGATGCTGATGTGTTGGTTGAGATAGAGCAGGCGATGCAGATCATCAAAGTCAATTTGCAACACTAGAATTTGGTGTAAGAGTAGATTGGCATACATGTATTGTGTGTTTGGCATGCATGTATGTTAGTTAATGGATTTTTATATTCATTATGGTTATATACATGTTTTTCATTTTATTTTTGTTATGGTTACATGCATAGTAGATGCTAGTGAATTAGTGTGTCATATGAACTTGTGTCGAATAGTCATGAATGATACTAAATTGTTGTTATATGCATTGTTGTTGTTGTCTTATGCTATTTAAATTTATTATTATGTTATATGTTGTTGATAAGTATGTTATATGTTAACTTGTTGATTTTTATATGATAGTTAACTTGATGATTATGTTACGTGTTGTTGATGAGTATGTTATATGTTAACTTGTTGTTTCTATATGTTATTTACTTGATGATTAGGCTTATTGAATTAATATTTATATAAATTATCTAAAGGGATTCAATATTATCTTGTAATGTTCTAAAACAAAACACTAAATCCTTCTACAAATTGCGGAAGCCAATTACAATCGCAAAATCACATAACAAGTAAGAGAAAGAAATTATCAATCACACAACACAAGATTTATCTGGGGAAAGAAACTGCTCAAAACCCCAATATTTGTATATTTCATAAATTCAAGACCATGAAAAAATACAATGCTATTTCCCTCATTGAGAGACCTTTGTAGTCTACTGTCTGTCTCACTCTGATATAGGAAAAATCAGTCCAATACTTAACCAATTCTCAGCCTTTGTCTGACCAGCCTTGCTCACGCGTTCTTGGAGGAATTATGGCCCTATTAAATAGGAAATTCCCAAGAATTGATTGTGAAATTCTTTCAAGGCATCTTGATGACCCCATGTATTACCTGTACAATTTTCTAACTATACAACTGATAGTTATATTCCCTTTAACCTTAATCTCAATTGAGCCTTCCTTAGAACTGACATGCAACAATGATTTATAGTGAATTATCAGTTAACTAATTGATCACTACTTGTGAATTAAATTATATTTACTTAACTAGTCCTATCACTAGCTCATCTCCTACTTAGAACTAGTTAAACTAATTTTAACTCGATTAATTGAGTTAACTAATTACAACTCACAAATAATTGTAACTGGATCTCCTAAAATCTAGGAAGAACTATACATGCCTCCTCTTTGACCTCCAACTCGAATTATCTGAGCTAAGTAAGTCATCTTGACTTAGTTAACACTTATAAGTTGTTATGAGATGAAACTACAATTTCTCTTCCAATTTAATTAAGGGAAAATTAATTAGAAGCCCCCTTTAGGGTGCCATTTCTTGGTGCCATTTCAAAAATCCCTCTCAGCAAGAAAGGGATTATCTACTACCTTGATCCTGACTCCATGGAACTTGATTTTTATTCTTGTCAGTTCCTTCGTCAAGATGTTTGAATCCTTCTCCTCCGTGGGAATGTACTCTAATGACATAATCCCCCTCTGCACACAATCTCTGAGATGGTGATACCAGATATTAATATGCTTGGACATTTCATGAAAAATTGGATTAACTGAGAGTTTGATGCAACTCTAGTTATCAAAATATATCACCGTGGATCCATCTTTCAACCAAACAAACCAACAAGTATCTTCCTCATCTAGATGGCCTCATATGTTGCCTTATGTGACGCCATGTACTCCGCCTCTGATGAATTGAGTGCAATTGATATATTTTTCCTATTGTACCGTGAAACCGCTGTTGATTCTATGCTAAAGATGCCTCCTAATGTGCTCTTCCTGTTGGATGGACTCCCTACCCAATCTACATCGCTAAAGTCTTGAACCTTCACTCCCTCTATCCCTTTGTACCATATTTCATACTCTCTAGTGCCTCATTAGGGGAATTTTGAGGTCTAAAATGGGCCTCTAAAAGAAATTATAAAATAATAGTGGAAATAATAAAATAATGTTGATTACATCATCAAATTTTAAAGGGAAAAAAAAGAAAAAAATATTTTTTCAACTCTTATTTTCAACTTATCTCCCTATAGGTTTACTCAAATTTCGAGTGGTAAAAGTCATTGGATTTAGAATTTGATTCCTCATCCAAGTAGTACCCATGTTGCATACTTTCGATGGACCCTCCTACATGAAAATCGTGATTACAATCACATTTTTTCATGTATTTCTCATATTTCATGTAGCAGGATCCATCAAAAATATGCAACATGGGTACTCCTTGGATGAGGAATTAAATTTTTCATCCAATGGGTACTCCCGCTCAAAATTTGAGTAAACCCTTTGGGAGACAAGTTGAAAATAAGAGTTGAAAAAATAGTTTTATTATTTTATTATTTTTATTTTTTTACTCCAAAAATGGTGAATCATCCCCCATGGTTGACATCATCATCTTGAAACCTATTGGTTCTTATAAAGTTTATTTTGGTCGTACATTTTTCTTAGGAGGCCCATTTTAGACCTCAAAATTCCTTAATGTCTGAGGTATCTCAACACATGCTTGCCTAACTTCCAAAAGAGCTTGGTAGGCTTAACCATAGCTTGGCTAAGTTGGTTAACTATGTAGCATATGTCTGATCAAATTTTCACCAAATATATTAGTGAACCCACAAGTTGATTGTAAACAGAAGCATCCACTACTTCGCCTGAAGTATCATCCTCCTTCCTCTAGTTTCCTGCTAGAGGAGTCTTCATGTGTTTGTTTCCCTCCATGTAGAAATTCCCGAGGATCTCGTTGGCATACTTGCACTGAGATACAAATATTTCCCCATCTCTTTTCCATATTTCCAATCCAACGAAATAATGCAAGAGCCCCATGTATTTATTTATGCATTTAAAAATCATTCTAAATAAAAAAACAAAATATTTTTGAAAATTGTATCATCCAATTTTGATAACAAAGACCAATTTTATCTCTCAATTAAACTACACTTTCTCTACTCTATACTTTAAATTATTAAAAATTACACATTATCAAACTTAAAATTATTTAAATTGGACTATACACAACTAAACATATACTTAAAATTATTTAAATTTGACAATACACAACTAAACATATAGATAATTAAATACTTTTTAATATAGTTAATTTTACAAAATTACGTTTATAAATTGAAATATATCTTCCTAATTTTACAAGACCATATCTATATATTGAAATATATCTCATTTCAATGCGCTTCTCCATTCTATGTATGCGTGTTTTTATTTCTATTTCTATAAATATTTTGGAGTTAAAATTAATTTTTGTTTTTGGTTTACATCTCTAATATATGTGCCCTCTAGATAGTTCTAAATTCAATACACTCTTACTTTCTATGTATCTGTTTTTTTTAATTGTATGTGTGTGTGTGTGTGTTTCTTTTTTACTCTTTTTAAGTTAAAATTATTTTTTGTTTTTGTTTACGTTTTGGAGGTGTGATTAAATATGTATGAAGGATAATATCTATTCATGAGGTGATTTAGATGAAAATAATATTTAATGAGAAATAATTAAAAGTTGATTATGTAAAATAAAAATTATTAAAGGGCATTCAATATTCCCACGTGTAGGAGGGATGTGCTAAAGAAGTTTGTGTGCGCATCTTGGAGGAGAAAGCTCGAAAAAAACTTTGTTAATTAAGTTTGAGAGGACAACATAGGTCATTACTACAAGGTTCTTTGTTATGGGAGGAGTGTCATAGTCAAAATTTGATGATCTCTCTGAGTAGGGTGGCCGTTGGTGAAAGTTTCGCCCTGACATCCCTACTTCCAAGATATTCCATTGTAGTTTTTCCTTCAGTTGTTGGAACAATCAGAGGAGAAAAGTGAGGGGATAATTTAGTGTTTTGGACTCGAGATCAAAGATAGAGTTGTGGCTCAAGGGAGCTCCCCTGAGCTAGTGGAGAGGATAACGCTCACTTCAAGGCTAAAAAACCAATTGCAAGGAGCTGAGAGGCCACTTATGTCTTCGACTAAGGTAATAATTTTGTTTGCTCTGTGATTTTTTACACAAAAATTCCACATCTATGGTTTAAGTATTTTTGGTAGAAGTTGGTTGGGGCTAGAGGGGTATTCCCCAACCATATAAATTTTTTATTGGAAGGCTTGGTGCTCAGAACCTCTAGACTCCTGCACGGAGGCATGGGTGTTGTTAGCTCTCAGTAATTGGTAAGATTGGCAAGAAAAAATGACAGAGGACATCATCAAACCACTTTATAGTCCAGGACCTAGCCTTCCTAAACTCAGAGGGGGCTCTCTTTGTTCTTTATGATTTATGATTTAGCTTGATGCTTATAATTGATGATATTAAGCTAGTTATAGAGATTATGAGAACTATTGGTTTTGATTGGTTGGGTGGTTGGACAGACATAGCTTTGAAACTTAATCCATTGGGCTATGGAGTCATAAGAGGTTGAATTGTGCATCAACTTTTCTAGGGGAATTCACAGGGAAAGCTAACTATGCAGACTGGATCTTACTAGCAATGTGAATATGATATGAAAGAAAGCAGCGAGTTCAATAATAGATAAAGAGAATTTAAGAATTATTTAACTATACTTCAGAGGAAAACATTAAGATAACAAAAGCATACAGAATTAAGGTTCTCTCTCAGCAAATATTAATCTAAAACTTCTATTTTTTAATCAGAGAAACTGATGCACAACATGAAATGACAGAGGAAAATATTAACATAGAGGAAAGAACATCACCATTAACATAGCTCATGAATCCTGTGAACGGTCTCTTTATTATTGTTTCCCAAGTAAAAATAGTTACAGTGCTCCAATACAATGATCTTTTACAACACAGAGTCTAACAAGTTTCCAACCTTTGATAATGAAAGTTAGAGCAGTATTTAACTAAAACTTGAGTCAGTTGCCCTAATCTACTTGGGCCAAACTTCATTTATTAAAAAACAACTGAAATTAAACAGGCATGACCACGCAAAGCTTGAGAAAAATATCTCTGTCAACATATCGCCTATAAAATTATTTTTGAACAACTATTTATGGATCTAAACGCTTTGATGGCTCTGAAATATGGTGTTTCTTTTCAAAATATCGGCATGGGGTAATTAAGTCTGGTGCAACTCTGGCTACTTTCATTTACTGATGGTGGTGCTAATGTGTTTTGCTACCTTTTCCGCTTCTGCTGGTATACCATGATGGTTTTGTATGAAATCCCTTTTCCTGACTTGACCTTAGTGTCTTTTTGCTACCCGAGCCTTTCTGCCGCGTTCCACCTTATTTCTTCATAAAATAAGTTTCAAAAGTCATATGCCCGACTTGGCCCTTTTTACACAAAACATTGTAAAATACCTGTTTACCTGGACTTGAAAATATGTGGATTTTACCTTGGAGCCGCATCACATCCGCGATAGCATTGCATTTCGCAAGTTTTCCAATTTACGATATAAGGAAAGGAATCAGCGATGTGATGCGAAGTGGGAGGTGATATGGCGGGAGGATGATGAAGTGGAGTAATGGAATGGGAATTATAGAAAAGGAATGGCGTATTCGCAGTGAGTGGAGTATTATGGTGGGGCCAAAACCGCATCGCGATCGCAAATATTTACCATGAAGCAGTAGAGGTAAACTCTAAAATGTGCAATGTGTGAAGCACGAGGAGGAAGGAGGTGACGTGGAGGGAAGGCGGGACTGGATCACAACTCGCACATCGCCAGTCTTAACATTAAGCCACAAGGGTAAAATCTAACTGATGCGAAGTGCGAAGCGTTGGGAGAAAGCAGTGACGTGGAGGAGAGGTGGGATTGGACTGGATCGCAAATCACAAACTTTAAGTTTTAGTTTTTAAGCACGAAGGTAAAATATTAAATCCACGAAGTGTGATTTGCGCTGATTGGAGGACTATGTGTTAGGGGGAAATGGAGCCCACTGCAATCGACGGGGTTATGATAATGTGATATGTATTGGAAATGACTCTGAAGTGGGGTGTGGAGCTGATGTGGTGGGACCAACCGTCGCATCGCAAGTTAAATAAAATAGATTGTGGGTACTCCAAAGGTAATTTCAAAAAAATGCGATGCGATATATCACAAATTGAAAATCACAGATTCTAAGTTTTAGTTGCAATGTGAAAGGTTATAATATGCGATCTGCGATGGAGGGTGGGGAAGAAAGGGTGACATGGAGGGATGACTCCACTTTAAACCAAAAACCACTTTAAAGAAATTTTGTTCCAAGTTCTAAACCACAAACATGTCAAGTTTGTTTTCAAGTTGATTGCCATTGTTTTAAGCCTATGTTTCAACAAGATGTTTGTAGGCATGCAACTTATGGTGAACATGAGAGTTTGAACAAATATCAAGACATGAACACTGATGTTGGTCTTCAAAGAAAAACTGGAACCTCTACAAGTTCATCTCCTCAAGAAGGTAAAAAGGATGGACATGCAAAACAACATTTGAGGTATAATTCTTCCCATAGTCAAGTTGATTATGAATCTGCAAGGCATGACAATTCTGCATGCATGAAAGGAAGAAAGAGTTGTTGTGCATATTGTGGTATGTTCAACCATGAAGTTTCAAGATGCTGGAAGAGATTGAAGGCATACAGGAAACAGTTGAGGCAAAGGAAACTTGAAAAGAAGGTGCAGAAGACTTGCACACATTGCCAGAAGAAGGGACATGTTGTCTCCCAATGTTGGACATTGCATCCAACTAATCATCCCAAGAATTTGAAGCAAGACGATAACAAGATTGGGGAAATTGGAACCAAATATTCCATCATTGATGTGAGAATATATGTTTCACATGAACAATATTTTCAGCAGCAAAAATTGCCATGGAAGTGGCTTGGTAAGAAGTGGTTTGACTTCTTAACTTAGTAAGACATACATTCAATTGTACATATGCAAATTTCAGTTATGTATGCATGTATTATGTTGAAATTTTGATGCAAGATTGCATGTAAATGTGGTTCAGTTGAAGGTATTCCTTGTTGTTGCATAATGTCTCCTGGAGGTGTAAAAGATGAGTATGATACTCACTAATATTGCAGCAATATATTTTAGTTCAGCTCTTATAGTTACCTACACGTGTTTTGGGATTATGTAGTTGTCGGTACTTGAAAAGAATAGTTGAAAGTGTACATGTGCATGAAAGTTTTGTATGTGTAAATAGCAAACTGTAAATAGGTTCATTATACATAGATACATGAAAAAATGTTGTCATGATGTATCATGTTGTATATCGACTTGTCTCAATTGTGTCACACATGTTTTTCGACTTGTGTTGATTGTGTTGCACAATTTTTCATATCGCTTTGTGTCGATAGTTTTGCACATTTCATGTCGACTTGTTGTTGATGTCTCATGTTTCACGACTTATGTTTTATTCAAAGGTGTTTGTCGATGTGGATCAATGGATGGATACACCAATGTGCAAAGAGGATTACCATGTTTGATATTATAGGAAGGTGACAATCAAAGCTTTGAAGGAGCAAAAAGAGGTGATATTCATTTGAAATCTTGCATGATATTTTCTTTTGATCAAGATTGATGTGCGTTCTTGTGAAAGGATGTTGTAGGAAGCTTGTAGTCCATTTAGGACATGATGTTTAGCTACCTTCTATAAATTTCTTGCTAGAAATTTCTGAGTGAGTTCAAGGAAGAAAATTTTGACAGAAGGGCAAGTGCATCTAAGAAGGGTAGTGTTGACTACCTTCGAGTTGGTTCAAAGGAACTAAGCCATGCAAGTCAAAGTGGACAGAGGCTAGAAAATATAGGGTGTTGTACTCTCATTTATTGAACATATTAGGTATTCAGTCTTTTGGGGTCCAAGAGATTCCCAATGGGGAAGTGTGATCAGATTTGGATCAAGGACCTAAGTGATAGCTCAAATTTAAATTTTTTCAAAAGAGTGTCAAACCTAAGAGATCAGATAGATCTCGTCTTCCTAATTCTGGCGCCGCGAACGGTTCGAAAAACCGACACCGTATGAAGAAGTTATCGCAATTTGAAAAGTATAATAAACTGCAATTTTTGGCCTTTGACCAAGTTTGACTGGGTTTTTAATATTAAAAAAAAAATTATTCCAAGAAATATTCCTAGAATATTCCCCAAAATATTCCCTTCGGGCTAGT
This sequence comes from Pinus albicaulis, assembly GCA_034641835.2. NCBI lineage: Eukaryota > Viridiplantae > Streptophyta > Pinopsida > Pinales > Pinaceae > Pinus > Pinus albicaulis. Next base: position 1,259,129,957 of record CM076583.1, read on the forward strand.
CAGATCATGACACGTGTCACTGTTTTATTGAATGGGTTGAATTTCGACCAATGAGAGGGTGACATGTGGCCAGCCCTGAGGCTGCCACATGCCCCCGAGACTGTGTAATAAAATGTTGGTTTGGATTCCACCGGAGTCGACCACATGACCTATCGCCTGCACAGGCTCGCCCTTACTGTTTGGGCTACCAATGGTTCTTAACAACCATAATGTTCGACGTTTATTTATCGTTGAATGAAATCTGTAATGGGGGAGCGGAGGGGCCAACCCCTCCCATATGGCCGCCGACCCATGACCATGAGCCCAAGGGCTTAACATCCAACTTAACCACCAACCGTTTAAGAATTATCACATGCAAGTTTAAATGCGAACGGTTTTCTAGCCCGAAGATCCGCCCAACGGTCACCTAACCACGAACGTTGTAGGACATGTGTCCAACCGAACCGCCCAAATTTAATTCCATGGTTAGGCTGGCAGAATAATTGGGGCGCACCCCTGAATTTAAGGGGTTTTTCCATTTTTAACTACAGTCAAGTGCAATTCACCATTTTTAGTGGAGGATTTCTAGGGGTCACTGGACAAAAATTGTTTAGGTTCTATCTTGAGATAGATTCGACCAATTTTGGAGTGTGAATAGTCAATTTCGACTATCTTAGACATTCCAGACTCATTGGTGAGGGTTTAAAAGACATTAGAGGAATTTTTAGCAGTTTTTTCTTTAGAGAAGTTCTAGGGGCCACTAGGGCCACTAGGGCCACCATGGGCCAACAACAGTTTGAGGCCTAGCCAAGGAAACTAGAGGCCTTATTCAGTGAACCAATAGTCAATTTTGGATGTTTTAGACATTATGGAACTAATGGTGAGGTTTTTAGAGCCATTAGAGGACTTATTAAGGCCGATTGTATTCAGAGAAGTTCCAGGGGCCACCAGGGCCATCAGGTGCTAGCCAAAGAATGAGGCCTATCCAGAGCAACCAATATCCATTCTCAACAAACCAATAGTCATTTTTTACTATAATAAGCCTTATGAATCCAATGGAGGGAGTTTTAGAATATTTTTAGGACTTTTGAAGGCCAAGATACTTCAGAGAAGTTTTCAGGGAACCTAGAGCCAAGGGGTGCCACCAGGTGTTGTAGGCGTAAACAGAGCAACCGGGGACCAATTTATGGAAATGAATAGTATATTTTGAATATTTAAGACATTATGAATCCATTTAATGTATTCCATGAGTCATTTGGATACTTATAGAGCTCAATAATCCACAGGGAATTTTTGGGTAGCCCAGGACCAACTGTCGAGGGTGGCCTAGATTAGGGAGCCAGAGCTCATTTTGAGAAAATTATTAGTCTATTTTGGAGGTCTGATGTATTCTGGAGATATTAGGTGAGGTTTCAGGGACATAAAAGTATTTATTAAAGGGTTAGTTCCACAGAGAAGCTCAGGGAATCTTAAGGCACCGACAAAAGAAATCAAGTCTAAGGGAACCTAGATCTTTCTTCAGAGTGATGACAACCATGACAAGGCTATGATGGTATTATAAACCCATTGGTTCAGTTTAGATGACCATTGGACTTGAGTTTGTAACTTGTAAAATAATATTTTCATCATAATCCCAAAGGGCCAAGTCAGTTGACAAAAGCTCGAGGAGACATAGCCCACGATATTTAGGTGAACTCCTATATTAAATTTGTTGTTATGTGTTGATTCTTATTTTCTGAATTATATGGTTATTTCACATGCTTAATATTAGCAAAAACAAATTTTCTTTAAGCACTTAAACAGTTAAAATACATACACCTGTTTTAAAGTATAAAATTCCACACAGTCATGTATAAGCACGATCAATTATTTATTTAACTGAGTGGGAGGTAGCTTGCGCATAATAATTTCAAGTTATCCACCCATTTTCAGATCAGTTCAGCAGGTTTGTTTCCACATCAACTGCCACATTTTTCATTTCTTCCAGGGTTGCAGGGTCCCTTTCTCTTAACTGGAATGCCATCTCTGGATCAAAGGCATCTGGGTAGTGCAAGAGAGCCCATCCTTGCGTTGGCTTTATCTTAGCAGGTAATGAAAGGTATGCCTTATTGAACTTGGCTGAAAAATGTTGTATTGTCTCTCCAAGCCGTCTTTTTAAATGATTGTGCTCTTCTATGATGAGAAAAACATTTCCGACGACCACACATCTATTTAGGAAAACTTGAGTGAATTGATGAAAATTGCTAATGCTTGCAGCTGGAAGATATTTAAGCCAAATTATAAATTTTCCTTATAATGGTAGGGAAAAAATTCTGATACACACATCATATTCTCCCACCTCAAACATATCAAGGAAGTCCTCAATATTTTTAATGTGCTTTTCAGAAATGATCTCTGCATTTTCTCTGTCAAATCTAGGTAAATTATTGATAAAATTTGTAGGGAGGTCATGTAGGATAGGAGGCAACACCAGAGGCCTCTATCTGTCTGGGACTTTTACAGGTATATGGAGTAAAGCAAGATGCTTATAACCATTTGGAGCTTTTGCAAGAGCAGGATATCAAGTACAAGGTTCATGTGCCACTAGGTTTTCTACAAGTGCATCAGGGATATGCACAGGTGTAAAAGTATGTACATGGTCTATAATTTGGGGCTTATCTTCTTAAGGCTCATCAATCTACCACTGGTCACTGTAAACCTCGGCAATGTACTCTTGATCAGGATTAAAGTAGGATAGAATATAGTTACAGATAAACACAACAATTTCTTGAATCCAATTAGGGCTTGAATACTTTCTCTTTCTAGGTTGACTGGTCGTGTTTCAGGTCCTTCCTCCAGTGGAGTCTTTGAATGGAATTGATCTAAATTGGAGTCTCCAAGTGGATGATTTCAACTTTCTTGTGTTTGGCTTGTTGTCCACCATCAACAACTAGATACCCATCTTGGAAAATACTCAAATCATACAATATTTTGACTGGGGTTTCTGAGTTCTGATGAAATATTAAGATTTTCCAATAACTTAGTCCCCAGTATGGTCCCCATTTATGTTAGCTCTCCATAATTTGTAAGATTGGAAAGAAAAAATGACAGAGGAAAACATCAAACCACTTTGGAGACCAGGACCTAGCCTTCCTTGACTCAGAGCAGGTTCTCTCCGTTCTTTATGATTTATGATTTAGCTTGGTGATTATAATTTCTGATATTAGGCTAGTTATAGAGATTATGAGAATTGTTGGTTTGATTGGCTGGGTGGTTGGAAATACAAAGCTGTGAAAATTAATCCATTGGGCTATGGAGTCATAAGAGGCTGAATTGCGCATCAACTTTTTCAAGGGGCATTCACAGGGAAAGCTAACTATGCAGACTGGAGCTTACTGGCAGCGTGAATATGAGATGCAAGAAAGCAGTGAGTTCAGTTATAGCTAAAGGGCAGTTAAGAATTATTTAACTATACTTCAGAGGAAAACATTAAGATAACAAAAAAAAAATAGAATTAAGGTGCTCTCTCAACAAATCTTAATCTAAAAATTTTGTTTTGTAATCAGAGAAACTGATGCACGACATGAAAAGACAGAGGAAAACATTAACACAGAGGAAAGAACATCACCATTAACATAGCTCATGAATCTTGTGAACGGTCTCTTTATTATTGATGCCTAGTTCAAAACAGTTACAGTGATCCAATACAATGATCTTTTACAACACACAGTCTAACAAGGTTCCAACCTTTGATAATGAAAATTTGAGCAATATTTAACTAAAACTTGAGTTAGTTGCCCTAATCTACTTGGGCCAAACTTCATTTATTACAAAACAACTAAAATTAAACAGGCATGGCCACACAATTCTTGAGAAAAATATATCTGACAACATATCGCCTGTAAAATTAATTTTGAGTAGCTCTTTATGGATCTAAACACTTTGATGGCTCTGACATATGGTGCTACTTTTCAAAATATCGACATAGGGTAATTAAGTTTGGTGCAGCGCTAGTTACTTTAATTTACTGATGGTGGTGCTGATGTGTTTTGCTGCCTTTTCTTCTTCTGTTGTTATACCGTGATGGTTTTGTATGAACGCCCTTTGCCTGAATTGACCTCGGTGTCTTTTTTCTACCTGAGCCTTTTTGCTGCGTTCCACCTTATTTCTTCATAAAATGAGTTTCAAATCTCATATGCCCAAATTGACCCTTTTTACAAAAAACATCGTAAAAGACCCATTTACTCGGACTTGAAAATATGTGGATTTAACTTGGAGCCGCATCACATATGCGAAAACATCACATTTCACAAGTTTTTCAATTTACGATATAAGGAAAGGAATCGGCAATGCGATGTGAAGTGGGAGGTGACGTGGTGGGAGGATGATGACATGGAGTAATGGAATGGTAACGATAGCGAAGGAATGACATATTCATGGTGAGCGGAGTATTATGGTGGGCCAAAACCGCATTGCAATCGCAAATCTTTACTATGAAGTAGTAGAGGTAAGCTCTAAAATGTACGATGTGTGAAGCGCGAGGAGGAAGGAGGTGACAAGGAGGGAAGGCGGGACTGGATCGCAACCCGCAGATAGCAAGTCTTAACATTAAGCTGCAAGGGTAAACTCTAACAAATGCGAAGGGCGAAGTACGAAGAGAAAGCGGTGATGTGGAGGAGAGGTGGGACCAGACTTCATCGCAAATCGCAAATTTTAATTTTTAGTTTATAAGCACAGAGGTAAACTCTTAAATCCACAAAGTGCGATTTGTGCTGATTAGAGGACGATGTTTAAGGGGGAAATGGAGCCCACTGTAATCGGCGGGGTTATGATAATGTGATATGTATTGGAAATGGTTGTGAAGTGGGGTTCGAAGCTGATGTGGTGGGACCAACCATCGCATCACAAGTTAAAGAAAATAGATTGCGGGCACTCCAAAGGTAAGTTAAAACAAATGCCATGTGATATATCACAAATCAGAAATCGTAGGTTTTAAGTTTTAGTTGCAATGTGAAAGGTTATAATATGCAATCTACGATGAAGGGTGGGAAAGAAAGGGTGACATGGAGGGATGGCCCCACTTTAATCGTAATTGGGGAATAAGGAAGCGGCGTTAAGTAAAAAACAATGATATAACGATGAAAGGTGAAGTGGAAAGCTAAAGCGAAAAAAGGTGGAAAAGGTAAGGTTCAAGAGGTAAAACGAAATGGAAAGGGAGTGTAATAGTTGACCAGGTCCAACTTTAGAGCATATAGCCTTTCGAAAGGTTTGTAGGAGATGACAATCAAAGGTTTTTTTGGTATTTGTCCTATGGGAAAAATGGTTTTTAATGTGTGGGATTATAATGAAATGTATGGAAATATTAATGCCATACCTCATAGTTATGCAATCCATGCCATGCATACTATATATGAATGCTAATAGAGTTAGAGTTGTCAATTTGGAATAATTGAGTTACTTCAATATTTCCTAAACTATTGACCCATTAATACTCCAGTTTAGAAAAAGACATACCAATTCCATACCTCATGGTCATGCGAACCATACCATGCAGATCGTATATGGATGCTAATCGTGTCAGAGTGGTCAATTTGCAATAATTGAGATGTTGTTGCCGAAGTCGTGCGTGAACCATGAACCCAGCTGGAAATACAATGGATGTATGGATATGGATGTTAAACGTGCCATAATATTGTGTGGAGCGCATACTTCAACGTTTTAATAAAGTTTTATGCTTATATTTTGATAGTAGATATATTTTTTTTAGTAAGGAGCCAATGATATGAATTTTGGAGATTCATTTAAGGTTATTTTTTTCAAATTTATAGCAAAATATATATTTAATTTTTATTAAAAATAATAATTTTATTATAAAATAAAATTAAAAGACCAAGTTTTTCAATTAGCTTCTAGATTCTAAGTGGAATGTTACCAAAAATTTTTTTAGGATAGATGCATGCTCGTATAAGTAAAATATAGTTAAATTTATATTTATTTTTTATTAAAAATAATAATTTTATTATAAAATAAAATTATAAAATAAAATGAAGAGACCAATTTTTTCAATCACTTTCTAAATTTTAAGTGGAATGTTATTACAAAAGAACAAAGCATAGCTATATCTCATTTATAGAGCTTCAAAACACGTAAAATAAACAAAAAGTAATTGAACAATTACCTTAATGGAACTCAAAACTTCCATGTCAACCACTGAACTATCTTAAAATGCCCATTGGATCTTTCAAAAACAACATTCAATCCGCTTGTTTAAGAACTCTTGCAACCAAGAACTGTTTAAGAAATCCTGCAAAAAAAAACACCCGACGAACAATCTCACAATGTTGTGCAGCCAAGAACCGTAAGAACGCAAGAAAAATGCATAACCAAATGAACAGGTTCACAATGGTGGACCAGGTGAACAAGCACTAGCGCCTCACAAAATAGCTATCGGCGAAGCTCACTGTCCACACATCGGGCCCAAACAAGAATGCAAAGGGATGCAGACCCATGGTGCTAAACCGGTCAGGTGCTTAGTGTAAAGCTAAAAAATGGAAGTGCTCAGAATCAATTGAAAACTGAACGATGGTGAAGAGCTCGTCGCTAGGAATCTGGCGCAATTTGTTTCAATGAAAACTAAATCTGGATGAGGAAGATAGAGCATGTTGTTCTTTTTCTTAAGCATCTAAACAAAATTGTAGAAAGGAAATAATGGTGACATGGCAGCCTAGTTAGCAAAGAAAAGGATATTCTATGAATATTATGTCATTTTCGCGGAATGACATTGTGACAAGTGTCTCTGTAGGATTCTCCTAAAAGTTTGGGTTAAGGTGAATTTTTTTTATATTATCTCCTAAGGTCGAATTCGAATTTTAATAGTCGAATGAATTTTTTTTTAAGGTTGGAATTGTTGATTAGCGGTTGTCATTGATGTCAACCCAAGAATCACCAGGGGCTACCCAAATATTGCATGGGAATTTTGACCTATCAAATTAATATATTCTGGGTCAATAATGCTTTTGATGTTTTCTACTTGTCTAGATGTTTCCGTTGATATATGGCACGCCACGTAATTCTTCACGGTTTGAGAGATATTCATGTTTGAATTTTGTACCCCTAGTTAGTGGGCTAAAACCCCATGGGGTTGTGGCATGGGTCATTGAAAAGTCATAAGTGCTTTTTAAGCTCTTAAAATCCCTCCCACGTTCACTTGTTGAAGCCCCTCTCAACCTAAGCATTTATATAAATTGTGATCCTCATATCCTCCTTATGTAGGGATTTCGCTATCTGAAACAGGTGATAGTGGAATTTTCACTCTATTTTTTTTTCTACGAAGGTTAAGAAACTGAAATTTTTATGAGGCGAAGCTGAAATCATGAGGAAGCTCCTGTAAAAATTTCAGATCAAGGTGCATAATATTTTTGGAGATATGATCTGTGGAATTCAGTGTTTTTGCAGGCTCCTGAAATTCATCTCAAAGAAGTGACCTTGGGAAAATTGTCATAACTCTCCCTTCGACTATTGGATTGGAATTATGTAAAAAGAGGAAGTTATTGCACGGGCTGTAGTTTTTGTTGTACCAATTTCATAGCCTAATAAAGAAACAGTGACACGTGGCATGTCGTACAAGTTCGGTCTACTAAAACAGTCCATAATTAGGGCATTGTGAGAGATTGGGCATAACTCTCTCTTGAAGAATCCAAATTGGGTCAGACCTATGACATTGGAAAGAAGACTCATAGGACTACTACAGGGCCAAGAATCACATATTGGGGATCTGAAATAATAGAGATACACTAGATTCAATATCGAGCTCCTGAAGGCAAGAAAAAGCTACATCATGTGTTATCAAGGGCTGCAAAGGACCAAAATTTCTAGGGCAGCAAAGAAAGGCAAGGTGCAGCAAAGGGTAGCATGACAAGAGCAGCAACCAAGGTGCAGAAAAGTAGCAAGAATTTCACCACATGAATTCTTCAAGTGGGCAACACTACATAAAGCCATTGTAAAGGTATCATTGTACTAAGTCATTGTAAATGCTTCATTGTAAAAATTGTACAAGTGTCTATCTTCCAAGAGTTGAAGAGGCAGTGTCGAGAGATCTAGGATCATCATTAGGTGGTTGTGCCATAGTTGGGGTTATGGTATAGTCTTTCTTCTTCTTCTACATCATTCTGTATCATTTTAAAGTGGACCATTTTCCCTGGTACGAGAGTCCATTCTTGTTTTATTCTTCTATAGGGTGGTAGGGTGGTGCTAGTGTGAGTTGTAGCCCGTTGGGTGTTGGGGCATGCGTTCAGTTAACTACTGAAGAATCTGGGGCATTGGAGCATCCATCCAGTGGGAGCTGGAGAAGAATTATTTTCTAGATTATAGAAAGTTGGAGCTTTATTTTCAATTGGAGTTGAATATTAAAGAATTATTAGAAAAGCATTAGGTGGTTTTTGTCCCGAAGTGGGTTTCCACCTTAAAAACTGTGTGCATTTGTGTTCCTTTTGTTTACTGCTATCATTGTACAAACACTGATAATAATTGAAGGTTAAGTAATGCTCTAATGGAAAGGAATACTGATTCACCCCCCCTCTCAGTATTTCCAACAATTGGAATCAAAGCTTGGTTCCTTCAATAGTAGTTTAACAGCTGGAAGGAGGTCATGGAGCATACCAAGAATGGTGTAACTCTTTTCAATGAAAATAATTATGCACTATGGAAAGGAAGAATGGATGTTTATCTCTTCACTCAAGGTTACGAAGTATGGGACACTGTTCAAAATGGATTTACCACAACCACAGATGAACAAGGTAAGAAGAATTTGGTAAATGATGCAACAACAAAGAATATTATTATCAGTGGACTTATTGAATATTCTTATCATAAGGTGTTGGGTTGTAAAAACGCCAAAAATGTATGGGAAAAACTTGAGAATATATATGTAGGTGACTCAAATGTCAAATAAGAAAAGCTTCAAATCTATAGAGAAAAATTTGAGCAACTCGGAATGAAAGAAGATTGCTACATTGCTGCATACTTCCAATGCGTTGATGAAATAACCAATACTCTGGAAGGATTGGGAGAGTCAGTTGACGAGAAGACTATTATACAAAAGATTCTTAGAACGTTACCAGGGAGATTCAACCCAAAGGTATCGGTCTTAGAATACAGTGAAAATCTGGAAAAAATCAGAAAAAGTGGAATTACATGGAGTTCTCATAGCATATGAAATGAGACTTGATGAAGAAGAGGGTACTTCACATCTAGAAACTACATTCGTTGCATCTAAGAAAACCAATAAGGACAAACAACCTTCAATTGAAAAGACATGCACTTGCAAGTGTGAAGAAAAGGGAGATGATGAAGAAGGTCTTTCAGATGAATAATATGCTTATTTTACGAGAAAACTAAAAATTTGTAAGGGAAAATTCAAAGATAAACTTCCATTGATATGTTACAACTGTGGTGAGGTTGGGAATTTCGCATCAAAAATTCTGAACAGAAGTGATGGCAACTCAAAAGGAAAGAAAGGCTTTAATAAATTCAACAAGCAAGGATCCAAAAGGAACTTTCTCTCTAAAGAAGATAGCTCATCATCCGATGAAGACAATGACAGCGAAGAAGAAGCCAATGAGAGAGTATTGTTTATGGCCAAGCACAATAAACAAGAGGTATCAAACAATGAAGAAGAAGGATTGACCATAGAAGAATTTTCAGAAGAAATCAAGCTTATAAAGCTCCATTGAGAAAATTAAGTTACAATGCTCTTGAAGAACAAGTTGAGTCTACAAAGTCAAATTAGAAACTGCGATACATTGAAAGTCACTTCAAAAGAATTTGGAAAACAACAGAAGAGAAAAATTCTAGCCAATTTTAGTCTATTTCCGTGAGGAAGTGAAGAAGGGAAAAACTATCCAAAACTATGCTAATAGCTCAAGGGCATTGGAAGAACTCATCAACAATCAATGATCTTACAATGACAGAACTGGCCTCGGTTACAAAGAAGAAGAAGGAGGATCTTCTACAACAAAATACAATGAACCTATGAGATCTGACATGCATGTAGACTTCATTGGACAATATTCGCAAGAACAGCCTTGGAAGACAATTCCTTGACAAAGATTTCCATCCAGGTACCAACATATTTTTTGTGGCTACTATTATTCATGTGGAAAATTTGGTCATAAAGCTATAGAATGTCGCACGTACCCCAAGAACGAATACAATTCCATGAGATCTGTCAAATATGAACCTCCCAAGGCTTATAAAAACATCAATAGATTTGAACATTTAGAAATAATATTGAATGTTACAAATGTCAAAACTTTGGACACATAGCCAGAGACTGTAGACTTGAAAATCCTCCAGAAGAATCTTCGAAGCCACGGAATGAATGAACATGGAAGAAGAAGAAGACTGATAATTGCACTCTCTCTCTCAAGGCTCAAAACAACAAAGATGTGTGGTATGTTGATAGCGGTTGCTTAACGCATATGACTGGAGATAGAAAGAAATTTGTATCTTTGAAAGAGAAGAAGGATGGAACCATGTCCTTTGGATATGATGGATCTTCAAATGTTATAGGATCAGGTACTGTCACTCTTGGAAGCAAAGATGCTCTAGCCAAGAATGTTCTATTGGTTGAAAACATGAATCAAAATTTGCTCAGTGTTGGACAAATGTGTGATCAAGGACACACAATACTATTCAACTCTACAATATGTGAAATCAGGAAAGGCAGGTATGGTGAAATTGTGGCTACAGCAAGTCGAGATCCAAACGACATATATGTTCTGGATGAAGCAACTAAATCACGTTTAATAGCTAAAGAGGATGATATAATATTTGGTAGCAATGATGATCGACTAATTAAGAAGTTTGGTACAAATATGCAAAGTTTTTTCGAGATGTCTTTACTTGGTGAGCTGACATACTTTTTAGGGCTTCAAATATCTGAACAAGAGAAACGAATATTTATATGTCAAGCCAAGTACATCAAGGAAAGGCTCAAGAAATTCAAAATGGAATATTTCAAACTCATCCTTACTTTGACGGTAACAGGCTGCAAACTGAGCATAGACGACTCATCTAAGGATGTGGATCAAAGGTTGTATAGATCTATGATTGGTAGTCTTCTATATGTAACAGCCTTCTGGCTAGATGTTATGTAAGCAGTTGGAAAAGTAACAAGATTTCAAGCAGCATCAAAAGAATCACATATTAGCCATCAAAATAATTCTTCGATATCTAAAGGGAACAACATAATATGGATTATGGTATCCCTAGTGTAACAATCTCATTATTCATGCCTTTACATATGCAGATTGGGCAGGAAGTGTTGATGATCGTGAGAGTACTCGTGAAGAATTGGAATATCTTCGCCAGAAGCTTGGGATTCGTCCAAGTTCTCATTAGATTTTCCTTATTCATAATATAAAGGGGGAGTGGAAGTGTGTACAGGTCCGCAGGATGGTTGTGTGTCAGGGAGAGTGGAAGTGTGTATAGGTCCGCAAGATGGTTGTATGTTAGGGGGAGTTACCCTTTGCCATTGATGTCAAAGGAGGAGAGAATGTTGTAGGAAGAGGTGTCATGATCACAAGGGGAGTACTTGTGTTGCCATCAATGCCAAAGGGGGATATTGTTGATCAACGGTTGTCATTGATGTCAACCCAAGCAGCACCAGGGGATACCCAAATATTGCATGGGAATTTTTACCTACAAAACTAATATATTCTGGTTCAATAATGTTTTTGATGGTTTCTATTTTTCGAGATGTTTCCGTTTATATATGGCATGCCACGTAATTCTTCATGGTTTTAGAGATATTAATGTTTGAAGTTTGTACCCCCAGTTAGTGGGCTAAAACCCCATGGGGTTATGGCATGGGTCATTGAAAAGTCATAGTTAATATTATTTTAAGCCCCTAAAATCCCTCCCATGTTCACTTGTTGAAGCCCCTCTCAACCTAAGAATTTATATAAATTGTGATCCTCATATCCTCCTTATGTAGGGATTTTGCTATCTGAAACAGGTGATAGTGGAATTTTCGCTCTAATTTTTTTTCTACGAAGGTTCAGAAGCTGAAATTTTTATGAGGCGAAGCTGAAATCCTAAAGAAGCTCCTGCAAAATTTCAAATCAAGGTGCATAATATTTTCAGAGATATGATCTGTGGAAGTCAATGTTTTTGTAGGCTCTTGAAATTCATCTCAAAGAAGTGACCTTGGGAAAATCGTCATTACTCTCTATGAGTATCAGATTGGAATTATGTAAAAAATGGTAGTTAGTGTACGGGCTATAGTTATTTTTGTATAAATTTCAGAGCCTAATGAAGAAACTATGACACGTGGCATGCTGTACAAATTCTCTCTACTGAAACAGTCCATAATTAGGGCATTGTGAGAGATTGGGCATAACTCTCTCTTGAAGAATCAAAATTGGGTTAGACCTGTGGCATTGGAAAGAAGATTCAGAGGAATACTACAGGGCCAAAAGTCACATATTGGGGATCTGAAATAAGAGAGATACACCAGATTCAATATTGAGCTCCTAGAAGGCAAGAAAAAGCTACATCATGTGTTGTCAAGGGCTGCAAAGGACTAGACTTTCTAGGGCAGAAAAGAAAAGCAAGGTGCAACAGAGGGTAGCATGACAAGAGAAGCAACCAAGGTGTAGAAAAGCAACAAGAAGTTCACCACATGAAGTTTTCAAGTGGGCAGCACTGCATACATCCATTGTAAAGGTATCATTGTACTAAGTCATTGTAAATGCTTCATTGTAAAAATTGTACAAGTGTCTATCTTCCAAGAGTTGAAGAGGCAGCATCGGGAGGTCTAGGATCATCATTAGGTGATTGTGTCATAGTTGGGGTTATGGTATATTCTTTCTTCTTCTTCCACATCATTCTGTATAATTGTAAAGTGGACCATTTTCCCTGGTACATGAGTCCATTCTTGTTTTATTATTCTATAGGGTGGTGCTAAGGTGAGTTGTAGCTCGTTGGGTGTTGGGGCATCCGTTCAGTTAACTAGTGAATAATCTCGGGCGTTGGAGAGTCCATCCAGTGGGAGCTGGAGAAGAATGATTTTCTAGATTCTAGGAATTTGGAGCTTTATTTTCAATTGGAGTTGAATATTAAAGAATTATTAGAAAAGCATTAGGTGGTTTTTGTCCCGGAGTGGGTTTCCACCTTAAAAACTGTGTGCATTTGTGTTCCTCTTGTTTTTTGCTATCATTGTACAAACACTGATAATAATTGAAGATTAACTAATGCTCTAATTGAAAGGAACACTGATTCACCCCCCCTCTCAATATTTCCAATAGGAATAGTCCAACTAGAGTTGGACACGTGGTGTAGCCAGGGGTCACCATGTGCCCCCTCTGGTAGACCAAGGTCAAGGTCGAATTACATTTATCAATGGTCGATCGAATTTCATATAAGTCCAAAGTTCAAACATATATCAAAGGTTGGTATAATATATTGGTTGGAAAACTATAGTGGTTAGGTTTTATATATATAATGTGGAGCAAAATTATACACAGAGGCTGGGCGGAGGTCAGGGCTTGAGCCTGCGACCTCCCCCACACAACACACCCTCATTACAAACATACCACAACATATGACTTAACATTCAATGACCGCGACATATATTTATTTTGTTATGGTTCATCTAGCGGGGGTATGGAGGGGGCCAACCCCCTCGCCATAGGACCTAAGGTGGAATACCAGGGGCGAGCGCTATTTATAAATGTGCGGGGTTGACAATAATGCAGGTTTAAATACCCCTAATCATATTTTACTCACGCTAATCCTATACTAATGCAGATTATGTTAAAGAGCGGATTTAGCGCTAATCCATTATTTAATTCCCACTTAAATTAAATTAATCCCTATTAATATGGCAGTTAAAATGGTGGGGCCCCCAAATTCGGCATTGCCCCCAAAATTAGCCGCCCTAATTGGAGTTATCTCCATATTTACTGGGGTTTTCTAGGCTAGAATTGAGGATGCTATAAATTTTGCAAAAATCGACCAAATTGGGAGAAAAAAGACTCTATTCTGGATGATTTGGACATAATAAACACATTGAAGCAAGTTTCAAAAGCATTAGATGAATGTAAACAACATATTTTTCACATTTGAGCTAATATAGAGGCCCAAGCCATGGAAGCTAGACCAAGGAGATGTAGCCTAGGAGGGGTGAAATCCTTCATCAAAACACTGTGTTAATGGATCATTTGATGGTTTGCTATACATTTTATTGATTTTCTTCATAATTATGTTTTTAAGTTTAAATTGATAATGAATCTATATTTAGGGTGAAAACATGAAGTTGGGAAACACTTTTTGCCCTTTTTTTACGTTGAAAAATGTAATTTTCTATGTTTTTTCAACTTCAACTCCACTAAACTCAGATTTTCAATGAAAATTACACTTTGACATAAAAACAAGATTTGTAGAGAATTGTCTTACCTCCATACTCATATTTAAAATAAAAATAAAAATTATTGACATATATAAGGGTTAATTTGTTGTTTACTAACTCCATATACTTGAAATTTTCAGGCAAACATAGTTAGTCACTTTTTGAACCCTAACTTTTTTTAGGGATGGTTATTCATTTTTTCGAAATAAACAATATCATCATAATCTGCATAGACTGCACTACTGCAATGACTATTTTTTGGTAATTTTAAGATTAAATCACTATTTTTTATTATTTTTTGAAATGGAGGAAGATAAACAAACGGTGATGTTTCAGTACATTTTATGAGCCCTAAATTTTCTTTTCAATGTGATTTTCAATAAGAAAAATGAGAATACCCTTTTGAAGAAGACAGGGAGAGGAATTGAAATATGATTTGTCTGATTTTTTTGGTATTTCCATTTTAAAGATATTGAAATTTCATTCACTGCCATTTTCAGAACATTGAAATTCCACAGTGACACAGTTTAGTATAAAATTAACAACAAATTGAAATTTTTAATGAAACTCCACAAATATTACATCATTAGAAACTAGATTCAAAGATGACTCTAATGGTACCAGGTAAGAAAGATAACATTCTATTTTTGTAGGTGTTCCGCCCCTCCAAAGCTGCAGGTTCCTGAAAACTGCAGAAATTTCTGGGTATTTCGTTGACCAGAAACTGTCGGGCAAGAAATTTAATAAACTCTCGGCCTAGAAATGTTAAACTCTCAACCGACAGTTTAAACCACCACAGGTTAAATTTAACTGTGCAGCTAAACTCTCGCCCGAAAGTTTTACAAACTCTCAATCGAGAGTTTGCGTGTGAGATTTTACCCAAGGCAGACTCTCTTGTGAGAGTTATATAGCTCTCGTCTGAGAGTTTATTAAACTTTCGGGCGAGAAGTTTAATCGAAACATTTTATCATCGGCCAAAGGAATCCTTCCAAGATTCATCGTATCGTCGCGATGTTTCAAGAGAGAGTTGTATATAAATATTCTCATTCGAAAGATTGAATACACAATATTCCACACACCATTCTGAACCAAAGAAGAGAAGTGTTCGAAGGTTGTGAAGGTAAGGAATTTTTTTTTGCGAAATTTTTTTTAGTGAAGATTTTTTTGGTGTGATTTTTATTTTATTTTATTTTTATGTAATGGTTTTTAAACATTCATTTTTTTGTTTTAAAGAGCACATATTTTCAGGAAAGGGAAGTGAAAATATTATGGGGAAAAAATTACATTTTTATTTTTTATAAGAATTTAATTACTTGATACTTTGCAAAATGTTTCTATGAAGGCATGAAGTATTTTTGAAAAATGTCTTTATGAATTTAATTATTTATTTAATTTTCTCTCTTATTGAAGGCATGAAGTACTTATTCTGAAGTCTTTATGTTTTTTGGGTATTTGGTCCAAATAGAATTGGATTTTTGGTTTCCAATTTTGTGAACATGGGAAGCAAAAGGAATTGCCAATCAAGGCACAATCGAAATAGAATTGATTCAGCTGAAAAGAATGAGAGATTAAAAAAAAAATGTGAGAGGAAAAGGAAAGATTAATCTATGAATTAAATGTGGAGGTAGAGCATCGTGAAAGAGATGTAGAGGTGCATGACAATGATGAGGAAATGAGAAATGTTGAGGAACTTTTAAACAAGAATATTGAAAACATAAATTTCGAAGAGAATGTTGAGGAACTTGTCAATGAGAATATTGAAAACACAAATGTCCAAGAGAATATTGATATTGATCTCACTGGTGAGTCAATAGTTTCTTGAATTTGAATTTTGTATTTTTTTTAAAAACATTGTATTTCAAGATAGTTTTAAAATTAATAATATATATATATATGTGTGTGTGTGTGTGTGTGTGTATGTATATATATATGTCAATTTCAAATTAGAAATTAATATTGTTTTTTATGCAGGGACAACATCAGACCCACAAGAAGATACTACCACACCTCACATTTCACTGTAATTGGAAGTTCCAAGAACGTTGTATACGACTACAAATTTCTAGATAATATGGATCCAAATAAAATTGAAGAATTGGGACCACCAATGCCTAAACAGACAGTTTGAGATAAAATAAATTGGGGGTTGAAACATCTTTTTGAAGGTAAATCTATCATAGCACAAGCTCAGAGGTTACGTAGATTTTTAAAGCACAAATATCTTAGAAATGTTGTGGAATTATTGGGCATTAAAAGTGAGAAAGAGGTTTTAGTAAATCAAATGGTATCAAAAAATGTGACGGCGACACTTGCCACACTAGCCAAAAAGCGATCTCAAGTTGAAAAGAGTACTCGTAGAGAAATTTTAACAGGTGTACTTCCGAAAAAAACTGCATCAAGTCGGTTGATGTCAACAACTTCAAAAGTATTTAAAACATCCAGAAAATTTTTATGGAGGCATACAAAATTTAGAATTCAATTAGGTGATAATGATGAACTTGCATGTTGGGCTAATATTTGCAGGCATCCATATCATGATAGACTTCCTAATGGTGTGAGGGATAGGATAATAGAGTTTTGGAATTTGAATTCTCGTTTGTCGCCAAATTAAAAGGACACTGTGTGACATCATATATCTAAGGGAGTTTATGAAACTCATGCCAAACATATAACACATGTCAGTCAAGTAGAATTATTCCATAACTTTATGGAGAGTAATACTGATGTGAAGGTTTCCCTTAGCACATTTGTGAAGATTAAACCATGGTATGACAGGCCTACCATTGTCGAGACACATGTTGTTGTCGATACCATGTAGAATTCCAATTATTTTATGAAACATTTGTAAATTTTGGCATAAAATATTGGTAAAATGACCCCCTCCTTCAAGTGTTCGTGAATTTTTATCGAAGATACTATGTGCACGAGAGAATAATAAATTATTTTATAAAAAATAATGTGTTGGTGGAATAAAATTCCTAGAATGTTCTCATTTGGCACTCTACGACGCAAAGTATCCCGTTGATCCTAATGATCTCAGGCTGTCAAATCTCAGTCTGAATTGGAAGCGATATAAAAATGTTACTTTCACTCTTGTTGCAGATTCAAACACAACATCAAAAAAAATATCTTTACTTGACGACGACATTTTAGTGACATCTTTTATGGAGAAGTTCAGGGTGCAAATATACAAATATACTAAGCACTATCATATAGCACAATGGCAGGATTTATAGTTCAAGAAATCACGTGATGTGTTCCCAAAAGGAACAACATTATCAGTGGTTGATTTCGCTGAGAATTACACGTTTAGTCCACAAAAGGAGATACAAAGTGAGTATTATCATTCAGACCAAGTATCTATATTTGTGCATATTTTGTATAGACATGCAAAGCTTGATATCAATGGTTTTGATAGTGATGAAAATAATCGGGAGGTGATTAAGGAGTACCATTTCTACATCAGTGATGATCGAACACATGATAAATGTTTTGTTAAAAATTGTTTTAATGTTATTTATAATGAATTTTTGAAACGAGGGGTCACTGTTAAAGAACATTGGGTATGTTCAAATGGTTGTGTTGGTCAATTTAAATCAGCAAGATCATTCTTTTGGTTGTCTCATCTTCATAAGAGAACCAACATTCGACATACATGGAATTTATTTGAGACAGGGCACGGAAAAGGAGAGCACGATGGTGTTGGGGCATGCGTAAAACATGCACTTAGGAGGCATCAATTGAATCACTCAGCTTCCCGACTTGCAAATTATTTAGATATTGTTAATTGGTGCAAAGACAATTTAAGTCATGTAACGAACCCAAGGATGGTTGATGTGCACAGGTAAGCATACAAATTTAACTAACAATATATTATACATGTCTAGAGATATATGTGTATACATGTGTGTGTATTTTGTTATCAAAAAAATATTAAATATTGTTCAAAATTTGACACATACATGTGTGTGTTTTTCTCAAGCAGGTACTTTTGGAATATTGCAATGGGTGATGTTGATAGATCGTTGCCATTTAATTGCCTTGCAATCCCTCAAACAAGAAGTTTACACTCCATTAGGACTAAGAATATGACAAATATACATTGCATTGAGAAAAAAAAGTGCTCTTGCTTTTGTTCTGCATGTATTGGTCAGATAGAGTCCATCAGTGACTATGAAAACCAAATTAAGAAATTTGTTAAACCATTGAAACACGAAGAATTGACACCATTGCCCCCCATTTGGAAACGTGACTGACAAGGAAATGAAAAATGAAGTGGTTGTGATTGACAATGATTATGATCGTGTTTCTGATATGGTTAGAGAAGGTGATGTCTTTGTTGTCATTGCACCAGAAAATAATCACGAAAACGTGCATTATTATTTATTACGATGCACTATGTCTAAAAGCATGTTGCTACAAGAGTATAATGATCCATTGAATTATACATACCCAATCGGTTCAAAGGTGTTAATGTTGAAAATGCAACAAGATGATGGAGCTTAGGGAAAAGAAGTCGCCTTCACTAAGTGGGCCCGCAGGCTATTTTTGGCGCAAAGTCTATTTTTAGACTATGTCTATTTTTAGACATATGGATCATGGTCTATGAGTTGTAGGATGCTATTTATGGATGATTGGTCGAGTTGGTAAAAATAGATGGACCTCTAATTTTAGACATTGGGCGGTTTCTATTTTTAGACTACCGGGCTAAAAATAGAACAGTCAAATATTATTAACCCTTAATAATATTTAGACTATAAACATTATCTTATCCTCTTGGAGCACTTCAGTTTGATGCTTGGATGTGGCACATGCAGCTGACATAAGGAAATACACTTTTCCTAAGGGTTATTTGAGCTATTGCATGGTTGAGTTCAGTTAGAACTCATGTGGCAGAGTTTGGTGGAGTTGATGAGACAGTTGGTGGAGTTGTGTTCGGTTTAACTTAGTTGAACTAGTTGTATTTAGTCTAATTGACAAATACACTAGTGATGAGTGGTGTGAATTAATTATTAATTAATTCACTAATTATTAACTCATAAATCAACTAAAGAATACATCAGTTAACTGCAATGCATGGATAGTTTAGTGGAGACCAGTGTTAGAGGTGGGTGAAAGGGTGAGTCTACTATCAGTTGTGACTACAACTGTGCATGAGATTTGCACACACATTGATTGAGATTGCCAATGAGGATTGCACAGTACAATCCAGGGGGATTCAAACTTGGATCTCATCATTATTCATCTTGGATTGCGCAGTAGAGGCATGCAGACAGGTGGAAGAGATTTGAACTTGTGACTTGTTCATATCTAAGCTAGTTTGTGTGTAGCATGTGAGATAGTGCTGAGAGCTATGAGGAGCTTTGTGCTATGTATTGTTACATGTTCTCTATCATTATAATATACAGATAGTTGGGGGTTTTCAGCTGTAAGCTTTCCCCATTACATACTGTGTTATATGTGTGCTTGATTATGTTTTAATGTGCACATGCGACTGCTTCTATTACCGCAAATTGATGATCAATTGTAGAATAGGTTATGTATTATGCATGAAGCTTAAATAGTGTGTAATCAGAATAATCTCGGTGAATAATTCAAATTTCTACATGTTATCGGAACAAAATTTATCATCGGATCTATTACAGTGATTACAATTTATTTCAGTAGACAGAGTCTGTAAGCGGGCCAGGTAGCCTCTGGATCCATTCTTTCTTTGAAAGGTGATATATCTAGTAAATGCCCCTACATTCGATCTCTGTGCTAGAAATACTTTGTTCTCACAAATCAGAAGCGGTTGAGTTTTGATCTGGTGGAATTCGAATTTGCAGTAGTGTTTTCTTGGTGTCGAAGTCAAAATGTCTTTCAACGAATTGCGATTGGAGTATGCTCTTGAAGGCAGCTCGAATTATATTGCATGGAGAGATAGGATGGAGGCGGCGTTAGATGACAATGGCCTGAAGGAGTTCATAGATGCTGAAGTCCCAAAGCCTACTGATGCTGCTCAAGTTGAGGCTTGGCAAAAGAAGACAGCAAAATGTCGAAGGATTCTGTTGGAGGGCGTGAAGGATCACATTGTATCCATCCTGCATGGAAAAGCTTCTCCATACTTGATGTGGAAAGCGTTGACATATTTATTCCAAAGAAAGAGCGACCAGAGGAAGTTGGCGCTCAAGGATAAACTCAGACACATAAAGATGGAGAAAGGCGACAGTATGCCCAAGTACCTCACGAAGTTCATCCAGTGTAGGGATGAGATGGGAAGTGTGGGGGTGACTGTAGATGATGAGGAATTGGTGAGATTGGCTCTCCTTGGTCTTCCGAAGAGTTGGCATTCCTATCAGGACTCTGTCAGTGGTCGGGAGAAATTGCCAGGATGGGAGCGACTTTGGTTGGATCTTGTGCAAGAGGAGATAAGGCAGAGTACCAGGGACGAATCTTCATCAAAGGCATTTGATGAAGAAAATTGCGCTCTGGCTGCCAAAGAAAAGAAGGGGAAGAGCAAGAAATCTTCTCATTCTGGTGCGAAAGGCAAGAAGCAGGACATGTCCAAGGTGAAGTGCTTTCACTGTCACCAACATGGAAATTATGCCACAAATTGTCCGCAGAAGAAGAGAAATAAGCAGGCTTCTGGATCTATAGTGGGAGAGGCCTTAGCCTCGTAGTTTGAGCTGGATTTTTCGCTGATTGCATGCTTGATATCAAGTGTGATGGGTTCAGGTTGGTTCTTGGACAGTGGTGCGTCTTTTCACATGACAGGAGATCGAGATTTGTTTTTTAATCTGGATGAGAAAGATCTTGGAGTGCACATCGAGATGGGCGATGATGGTAGATACAGTGCAACCGGTATCGGTACCATTTCCTTTGAGAGGGAGTCTGGTAAACCCTTCGTATTGAAGGAAGTGATGCATGTTCCAGGATTGAAGAAGAATCTTATCTTTGTGGCGATGTTGGAAGACAAGGGATATGATGTTTTCTTTAGCAAAGGAAAGGCTTTCCTGCGCAGTAAGACAACTGGAGAAATCCGGAAGATAGGGGTTCGAGTCAAGAACCTTTATCAATTTCAAGTAGATGGCTACACATCAATGGCATGCAAGGCAGAAGGAGTGATGAGCTTCAGGATGTGGATCAGCCACAAGATGAGGTTCATGGAGTGGAAGAGACCACTCATGCAGTGCCAACCATCAGAGAGCGGAAGCGCACTACAGAAGCTGAGCGACTGTCTCAAGATGTAGAGAAGGTTGTAGGACCACCTACAGCACAGCGCAGACAGAGACAATCACTGGACCTGTACACTGGATACATGGCTCTTGTGAGAAAATGTGTCGTGATAGAGCCATCCTCTTTCGAGGAAGCTGTGGAGGACCCTGCATGGGTAGATGCCATGGTGGAAGAGTATGATTCGATTGTCAGAAACAATGCATGTGAGATTGTCCCAAGGCCGGAGGGGAAATCAGTGGTGGGTTCAAGATGGATCTACAAAGTGAAGCAGGCAGCTGACAGGAGTGTGGAGAAGTACAAGGCAAGATTTGTTGCCCGAGGCTTCTCACAGATAGAGGGGATCGATTATGAGGACACCTTTGCACCTGTCGCAAGGTATTCTTCCATACAGACGATTCTTGCTCTCTCAACGCAGATGGGGTGGCACATTCATCAGATGGATGTGAAGACTGTGTTCCTCAACGGAGTCATTGAGGAGGAGGTGTACATAGAGCAGCCCGAAGGTTTCGATATCTTCAGCAGCGAGTCGCATGTGTGCAGACTTAAGAGAGCGCTGTATGGGTTGAAACAAGCACCTCGTGCTTGGTAGACACGGATAGACAGTTATTTCACCGGACTTGGATTCTCCAAGAGTGAGGCGGATCCTAACCTATACCAGATTGTGGTGGAGGGTAAGTTGCTGATCATTGTACTTTAGGTAGATGATTTGATTTTGACAGGTGATGAACTGTTGATACACTCATGCAAGGCTGATCTTGCAAAGGAGTTTGAGATGAAGGACTTGGGCCTCCTTCATTATTTCCCAGGATTGGAAATTTGGCAGCGCAGTGGTGGACTGTTTGTTTCTCAGGGTAAGTATGCCCGGGAGATACTGGAGAAGTTCAACATGCATGGTTGCAAGCCTGTTGATACTCCTCTTCTTGGAGGTTGGAGGAAGGAGGATGCTACTTCGGCGGAGGTAGTGGATGCCACTGTTTATCAACAGTTGGTGGGGTCGCTTATGTATCTGGTTAATACACGACCCGATATATGCTATGCTGTTAACCAGCTTTCACAAGCTATGGTTAAGCCAACCAAGCTCTTCTGGAAGGCAGGAAAGCATGTATTGTGTTATCTTAGAGGCACACCAGGATATGGATTGTGGTATAGACAGGAGGATGAGGTGAAGCTATGTGGCTTCACGGATGCAGATTGGGCAGGGAGCCCAACGGACAAAAAGAGCACATCTGGAGGGATCTTCCTTCGGTGGCAATTCAGACAACGGTTCTTGGATGCCCGGAAAGCGGGGAGTCATGTGAGACCCGGTTCGCGGGCCCGTATATGGCAGCAAGCTTGGCTGCATGCGAGGCCATATGGATGAGGAAGATCCTGGTCGGATTGTTCGGGTCACACTTGGAGCCTACTGTGATTTATTGTGATAACCAGAGTTGCATTAAACTCTCGGCTAATCTAGTATTTCATGATATATCCAAACACATCGACATCAGATACCATCATATACGAGATTGTGTGCAGTGGAGAATCATGTTACTTTCATACATTCCCACGAAGGATCAGAATGCTGATATCTTGACGAAGGCGCTCACCAGGAGCAAATTCAAATACCATAGAGGCAGGATAGGGGTTGCAGATAATCCATATCTTGTTGAGAGGGAGTGTTGAAAATGAAACAAGATGATGGAGCTTAGTGAAAAGAAGTCGCCTTCACTAAGTGGGCCCGCAGGCTATTTTTGGCGCAAAGTCTATTTTTAGACATATGGATCATGGTCTGTGAGTTGCAGGATGCTATTTATGGATGATTGGTCAAGGTGGTAAAAATAGATGGACCTCTATTTTTAGACATTGGGCGAAGTCTATTTTTAGACTGCCAGTCTAAAAATAGATCAGTCGAATATTATTAGCCCTTAATAATATTTGGACTATAAACATTATCTTATCCTCTTGGAGGACTTCAGTTTGATGCTTGGATGTGGCACATGCATCTGACAGAAGGAAATATGCTTTTCCTAAGGGTTAGTTGAGCTATTGCATGGTTGACTTCAATTAGAACTCATGTGGCAGAGTTTGGTGGAGTTGATGAGACAGTTGGTGGAGTTGTGTTCAGTTTAACTTAGTTGAACTAGTTGTATTTAGTCTAATTGATAAATACAATAGTGATGAGTGGTGTGAATTAATTATTAATTAATTTACTAATTATTAACTCATAAATCAACTAAATAATACATCGATTAAATATATGATACATGGGTGAGTCCCATGGAGACTGGTCTTAGAGGAATTTGGAGAAATGTGAGTCTACTATGAGTTGTGACTACAAGCGCATGAAGATTTACTACACATTGATTGGTCTTAATGAGGATTCTTGCGGTAAAACGGGGGGATTCAGAGGCCAGGATCTCATCATTATTCATCATGGATTGCGCGATGAGGCTGTGCGGGCGGGTGGAAGGCGAGATTTGAACTTGTGACTTGTTCATACTCGGGCTAGTTTGTGTGTAGCATGTGAGATAGTGCGCAGTTTGTGAGGAATACTGTGCTATGTATTGTTACATATTCTCTATCATTATAATATACAGATAGTTGGGGGTTTTCAGCTGTAAGCTTTCCCCATTACATACTGTGTTATATGTGTGCTTGATTATGTTTTAATGTGCGCATGCGACTGCTTCTATTTCCGCAAATCGATGATCAATTGTAGAAGAGGTTATATATTATGCATGAAGCTTAAATAGTGTGTAATCAGGATAATCTCGGTGAATAAATCAAATTTCTACAGTTAATGGGACATTTATTTGAAGAAGTAAATAAATGTAAAGATCATATTATTTTTCAAGATTACCAGCCAGAGGTTATTTATGCCCAATATAGTCACTTGGTCATAGAAACTCGGTTGTAGTTGAAGCAAGTGAAGGGTAGAAAAAATGGAGACAAAGGAGGTTATCGATATATGATCATGATGCCATTCTAGAAAATTTTCCACTAACACATTTCATATGAGTGGAACACATTGTTCAATATTAACAATGAACTTTGATTCTAGGGTTAGAGCATATAATTGCTATAGTGTATTAGACTTTATATAGTTTAACACTATATTGTGGATTGCTTTCAATTAAATGTACATGTGGATGGTTAGATGTGTGTTGGTACGAAAAATATATTATGATCTACTGGATATGGGTGCTTTGCTAGATAATTAAGTTATGGTGATTTAATGTGTCGTGATGTTTACTCCTAGATGATCTTAACTCGCCCCTTTTTTGCATGGATATGATGGTGATGAATGAATATTTAATTACATATATACTCTTGTATTTTTAATTTAATTTTGATATCAAATGTCATCATATTTGTATCACATCAACCTTAAAATCATTCCATGGAAAACAATTAATGCACACAATTCTAAGTACACAAGTAATGCACATACAAACTTAGTTTCAAACGCATATCATATTAGCATTAGAGATGTACTTAATAAACTCATAGCATGTCATGAAAGCTTTTAGTATTCATTAAGAATAGAAATCAAGGAATTTATTCGTTAATTAGCAATTGAATGTGCATAACTCTAGCATTTTGGTTTAAAGGGATGAAAAGATGACTTTTGGGTTTCTCATCACTTTTTTATATTTCCAAAATCTTATTCTTTCATTATTTATCTAGGGTTAAGTTAATTAATTAGACAAGTTAGAAAATCCTTTCCCCTTCAGAGCACTAATTCTCCAATTAAATATGTGCACATAAATTTTAGTTTGTGATTTATGGTAATTATAAATTGTACAAAGTGTTCAATTACTATGTAAAAATAAACATTGGAGTTAGGTGTGTCAATTCAAAAATATAGGGTAAAGTGATTTTTGAAGAAGGTATGGGTCATGTACTCCATCATGTGAAGACCCTCCTGTAGTTTAGATTTGATGTGGCTAATCTCTTCATTATTGTCTCTTCTCATGATGGAGGTGTCCTACTTTTATTTTCCATCTCCTTGTAGTAACGAAAATCTGTTTTTGAATGTGCATTGATGCTGGACAATCTTACTACAAAGAATGAAAATGATGATGCTAGAAAAATGAGATACTAGCATAAATATGTTTTTGAATGTGCATTGATGCTGGATAGTCTTACTGCAAAGAATGAAATTGATGTTTAGTTGCAATAAAAGATTGACATGGAGTTAACATTGACCCACCCACTGACATTAATGATTTCCATCATTTAATTCTCTGTCTTATGCCATCACCTTAAGTAGTTATAAATATTTTCTGGAAAATTTTTACACTAAAAAGCACACCTTTGTAGCACTGAAGTGTAGGGGAGATCTATTGCATATAGGAATTTTCCTATGAGTTATGTGTTTCTATAAAATGTTCAACTAGCTGCCCACATGGCTCAAATCAAGATGCTTGACTTCTCAAAATTGGTTGAGAAACAAAAGTTTGTGATTTGAATCAATGGTGAGTGGGAGGCCAAAGTGTATCCATACATGTGAAAACCATAAACTTTTGAATGTGCATTGATGCTGGACAATCTTACTGCAAAGAATGAAACTGACAATGCTAGAAAAATGAGATACTAGCATAAAAGTGTAATTGTGGTGTGATTGAATGACTAATTAATTTTCTGACGAAGTCCATGGAGATAGACTCCTATGGTTGATAGGGGGCTAGTAGTGGCTGATACAAGACTATTTTATTGCTATTAGGATTTTTTGTGCGACAAATGGAATCCTCATAGATAAAGGATTCAATATTCTTCCATACTGATGGTTAATAAAAAATGTGTTGGAGATATTGAAGTTCCTTATTGACACCAAAATTATGCTTATAAGAGGGAGAATGAGCCTCTTTCAAAATAAACTCATGTATTGTGCTTTGTGGATACACAGTTAACAAATTTTCTAAAGAAAATTATCCTTGAGAATGTAATCCAAAAATGGAACTTGGTTCATAGTTGTACTTTAAATGCTGCAACTTAAGCCACACAGTTCGGGTTCAAATTCGAGTTTGGCAAGGATTAAGTTCGATTCAAATTCAAATTTTCTGATGAGGTTTGTATGAGGTTCACTTTTAAATTTTACCAAAATATTTGTTTGTAAGGGTAATAACATCATTGGTCCGCTGATCATGTGTTATCTGAGAGGAGGGCTCTTACTGAATGTTTGGTTCTAATTCCATAGGTAAGAAGCTCAAGATGAATGCTAGATTTTCCCTAGCATTGTCAAGTGTAGGATTGAAGGTAGTTTACCTTTCTTGCAGCCTTGAGTCATCAACATAGGATACAATGCACTCTTGTTGAGCTTGAATAGTAATCTACACCTTTATGGGATTTATTGGAGTCTAGAAGGCCTCCTCTTTGATGGGGGTTTTACTTTGTGGGTTTCTTTTACAAATCCAAGAAAAAGCAACCAACCTTGAATAGCAGTAGAAGGAAGCTAATTGGAGAAATAAGGAATCCACTACAAAAAGTTCAAACAAGTATTGAGAATTATAAATAAGTGAACCTTTAAGCATTTGAAAACCTCCAAACAGTTGAAGGGCAAAGTGAATAAAGTAGTGAAAGAATGTTGTGCTATAGCTGGTTTACAATTGGTATTTAGCCATCTTTTAACCATTTCTTCTAATATCCAAATGAATATGAACCAGAACATCATTTAAGAAACTAAAATATCTTTAATGTGAGCTATTAGAGGCTCTAGTTTAAGCAAGATTACTCAGGACTATGAACTTTGAGAACCACGTTTTCTTTGGCATTGGTGAGAGCTTCTGAACTTCTTTATGTTTGGGAAAGCATAGTACCTAGATTTTCTAAGGGAATTGGGCTCATACCTTGCCTCCTCAGTTGCATGAGATCCTTGGGCCAATCAGACCTAACCTTTCCTCTCTTGAACTTCCCTGTCATTCGCCGAAACAGAGAAAATCCAAAAATGTACAAGAAGAAAAATTTTGCATGCATGCATGTCTCCTCAATGTTAAAAGCCTATAAAAGTATTGGTGCACCCTCTTGTATACTCTACTGCCACACCCTCATACACAGTCGATAATGTTGCACAAAAATCAATGTTGTACAGACCTGTTAATATTTCCATTGCCACAACCACACATGTATGTAAGGATCTGCAATACTACTTTCTATACATTATAATGTAGTATGGACCTATTCCAACACCTCCCTTGTGTTAGGTCCCTGTAATTTTCAAGATTGGAAAGAAAAAATGGCATAGAACAAAATCAAACCACTTTGGAGTCCAGGACCTAGCCTTCCTAGGCTCAGAGAGGGCTCTCTCTGTATTTATGATTAACTGATTTAACTTTAGGATTATATTTTTATGATTTGAGGCTAGTTATAAAGATCGGGGTTGTTTTTTTGTTTGTTTGATTGGTTGTTTGATTTGGTTGGATAGATAGAATGTGGGAAGATTAATCCATTGGGCTATGGAGTCATAAAAGTGTTGAGTTGTACATCAATTTTTCAAGGGTTTTCACAGGGCAAGCTAACTATATCAAATAGATCTCTTTGGCAAGATGAATATGAGATGGCAGAAAAATTGTGAGTTTAGTAGGGCTAAAGGGAAATTAAGAATCCTTTAACTATACTTTAACATAAAAGCAGAGCAGACTAGCTCTGAATTCCGCATTTAGGTTTTTTAGAGAAACAAATTCAAGATTACAGTTCAGTGAAATTAAAGAGTAGTTAAGAATTCTTTAACTAAAATTCAGAGAAAAGTCTTAAGATAACAGTTTGGTAAAACTAAAGAGCAATTAAGAATTCTTTAGCTATACTCCACAAAGAAAACCTCAAGACGACAGTCCAATAAAACTAAAGATCAGTTAAAAATTATTTAGTTATACTTTCAGAGGAAAACATTAAAGATAACAATAACAGACATAATTAAGGTGCTCAAACAACATATCTTAACCTAAAGTTTTTGTTTTGCTATCAGATAAATTTATGTACAGTATGGAAGACAAAGG
This sequence comes from Pinus albicaulis, assembly GCA_034641835.2. Taxonomy (NCBI): domain Eukaryota; kingdom Viridiplantae; phylum Streptophyta; class Pinopsida; order Pinales; family Pinaceae; genus Pinus; species Pinus albicaulis. Next base: position 1,259,158,517 of record CM076583.1, read on the forward strand.
GAAAAAATTAACATAAAAGGGATAACATCACCATTAAAATAGCTCAAGGATCCCGTGAAAGTGCTTGTATTACGGATGTCCAACTCAAATAATAGTTATAGTGTTGTGTAACCAGCTCCAAAAATAGAAGAAAAGAGATATCAACGCCTTAGAAATAAGCCACTTCGAGGGGGAAACCTCCAATACATTACATAAATGAACAATTCTTGGATGATACAATTTACAAAACCTCCTTTCTATATATAGTAGTCCATGGGGCCATAATGTAATCCTAGTGGGCCACAATGTAATCCTAGCCGACCTAACAATAATAATTTAAGGGCACAATAATAACAAAATGGGGGTTACAAGGGTACAATAATAACAATAAGGGTTACACTAACAATAATAAGGGACTATACTAGTGATATAGGGACCTAACATGCCCCTCTCCTTCAAAAAAGTGTTGTCCTCAACGCTTGAGTAGCTCCTGGTGCTTCTGTATAAAATTCTCATCCTCCCATGTAGAATCTTCAGTGGGTAAGTTCTTCCACTTGATGAGATACTCTGAAATTGATCGATTCCGTAGTTGTCGAGTTCTTGTTTCCGTGACCGCTTCAGGTTCCAATATGATTTTTCCTTCCTCTTCAAGTTCTGGTAATATTTTTTGAACTGGAAGAATTTCACCTATAACCTTCTTTAAGCATGAAACATGGAAAACTAGATGTACTCGCGAAGAAGTAGGAAGCTCCGATTTGTATGCCATAGTACCATTCTTTTGCAACACCTTTTAAGGACCATAGTACTTTGGCGATAAATTATTATCCTTCTTAGCTTGCTTGAGGGAAATTTGTTTGTATGGTTGTAGCCGTAAAAATACCAAATCTCCTACATCAAAAATTCTCTCGCTGCGATGTTGATCTGCCTGTTGTTTCATTCGATTTTGTGTCAAATTCAGGTTATCCTTTAAGAGTTGGAGAACTTCTTGCTGATGCTCGATGTGATCTTCCACTGCTTGAACCTTCGAATTTTCCCTTAAAGATGATGTGATGGATGGTGGATAATATCCATAAAGTGCCATAAATGGGGTCATTTTTGCTGCAGTATGGAAGGAAGTGTTATACCACCATTCAGCAAGAGGTAACCACTTGACCCATTGTGTTTGTTTATCAGATACAAAACAAAGAAGATATCCTTCCAAACATTTATTTACTATCTCAGTTTGACCATCAGATTGAGGATGATAAGATGAGCTATGAGCTAATTGATTACCCAAACAAGAAAATAACTTCGTCCAAAAATTTCCAGTAAAAATGGGATCTCTGTCGCTCACAATAACCCTTGGGCTTCCATGTAGCTGTTGAGCTCCAAGAATGTTCTTTCTTCCACCACATTCCACTCAATTTATTTTGTCCATTATTAATCCCAGGCTCAAATGATCAATGAAATTAGTTAAAATTGCTTTAAGAATGAATATTATGACTAACTTGCTATGTTTTTATGATTTCGTCATTATAGTGCTTTTTGAACTAGGACTAGCTACAGAATGCAGACATTCTGTAGCTAGTTGCCAATTCTGCAGCTGTCTTCATGTTTAAGCAGGTTCCAGATGTCTTCTCAGAGAAAACCACACATGGTCATATTCCACATCACGCCTTTAGCATTTGTTGCTCTCCATGAAGATTGAATGGAATTCTGTGCGTGGTTATGCACGTGAGAACTTAAACAAGGAGATAGACTCCTAATAGGACAGGGACAGTCCAGATGTCCTTTGTCATATTACGATGCCACCTTTAGAGTTCTAGTTCGATTTTAATATGGAAAGACAGTAATCCCTGTATTATCTCAAGTTCTGTTATGTAAATTTGCTATAAATGTAGCTCGGGAAACCGAGAGACAGGGTTAGATTTTTGTTAGATTTTATGGTTGACTGCTAGATCTTTGAAGTCCGAGAATACTCTGTTTTGAAGTGATTCCTCTTTAATGAAAAAAGCAGCATTTCCTTGAACGCGTTGAGTCGATCTTGAACTAGATTTCGTGCTACTCTGGTGGTAGAGGGCCCCTGTCTCCTGAGCGGCCTTTTTTATAGAGTAGATAAGTATTTTAGTCTTGTTTTTATTTCTAGTTTAGGCAAGTTTCTGAAGTTTATGTTCATACTTGTTTCTGTTAATTACCACAGTTGGACTTACTCTAATAAGCTCTTCCAAAATATCATTATGATGAATAAGGCATAGCTGTGGTATTGTATGTTTTTATTGCATTTTCTTTCATTAATTATCACAGTCAGACTTACTCTAATAAGCTCTTCCAAAATATCATTATGATGAATAAGGCATAACTGTGGTATTGTAGGTTTTAGTTGCTAGTTTACACTAAGTGGCATAGCCAATCTTACTCTTACAAAGCTATTCCAAAATATCATAACAATGAGTAAGAAGTAGCTGTGGTGTCTTAGATTTTAGTTGTATTTGCTTTCAGTCTTGTGTTTATGTTCAATTGCTTTGAATAATACAGCCATACTTGTTCTCACAAACTCTTCCAAAACATCATTCATACTGAACGAGATGGGCTGTAGAATTCCTTAGGTTAGTTGCATGTTAACTTAGTTATAGCACTCCGAAGGTAGAATGCATGTGATTTAGCTCTGTCATTTCATTTCCAGTTTGATAATGGATTTTCAGTTCAACATTGTTCACCATACTTCAAATAGACTAGTGGCACTCTAGTTTAGTTTTAGCTCACTGTATTAGCACTCCAGTCTAGTTGTCATCCATTGCATTTTTAAATTATATTAGTTGTTAAATTTAAATACCATGGTCTTCATTATTTACAAAAATTCTTTTGTTCCAACCTTATATTAATACACAATCATTTGGACAGGAGTTAGTATTAGTCTAAGACCTAGAGTATTTTGCAACCTTTTTACCATTTCACAAACAAGCCTTTTCTCAAAAGACCATTCTAAAAAGGAAATCTATAACTTCTGAGTGAGGCCTAGTGGTGTTAAATTGAGTTGCAGAACAGAATTAGAAGCTAGTTTAGAATAGAAATCTTATGATGCTACAAATGTTCTTTTCCAAATATATTCCAATAGATTTTTAAACATGGATGAGATGTTGTAACATTGTAAGTTGATTGTTTGATTGTTTAGTTAGGAGAACTTCATTTACACTTAACTTGCCCATTTCTCAAGCTCTTCCAAAACATCTTTAATGAATGAATTGGACAAGTTTAAGCTCATATTGTGATTTATTTCCTTGAAGTCATTATCAAGCTTTGTATTTTGCTAGCCATAGTTTAAGCTTTGTTTTGTTTCAGTATTTGCATTTTTCATTTGCCATCCATAGCTTAGGCTTCACTCTATTTTTAACCAGTAGCTTCTTTTCATCAACATTTAGTTCTTTCCCTTGTGAACATAAAACCATAAAAAAAAAAAAACCAAAAACATCATAAAACACTAGACACAACGTAGTGAGAAAAAAATACCTAGGCACATATAGTGCACCACACTTTAGCAGTTTACCAACCCTGGTTGACAATTAATGAACTCAATTTAGGAGACTAGGTTGAGCACAAACATTTTGGCGCCGTTGCCGGGGAAGTGTAACTAGGTAGCCTTGTTTCTTACCTCCCAAAAACAATGATATGCGTAGAGAGAGAGACTCAAGGGGTAGATTCATAAGAAGTAGAAGCAAAAGTTTGATTCCTAGAACACCACTTGTTTCACCTAGACCAAGAGCCAATACACCTCCAACTCAGACCCACAATCCATCCTTTACTGATCCTAGACTCCCAGGGGACTGAAGATCAGATATTCCATTAGAGAGACCTTCCACTTTATCCACTGAACCTGCCTTAGAAGAAGATTCAAGGACCCTTTCTAGAGACACAAACTTTTCCACTTCCACAGAAGAATCAACTATGGCAGAAGAAGGGGGAGGAGGAGTCTTTAATGGAGAACACACATTATTTGGAGGGGGTAGAGGTAGAGGTAGAGGAGAAGGAGGTAGAGGTGCAGAAGGAGGAAGAGGTAGAAGAGAAATGGGAGGCTCTTTTGGGTTTCCTATAATAGATGAAGAAACCAATACAACCATGAAAAAAATTTCACCCTCTGTCCTTCCAAACTTCTATGGACTTAAAACTGAAGATCCTGAAACCTTCCTATTTGAATTTGAAGTTCTATGTAGAACTTATGACTACTTACAAGATGCTCAAAAACTTAAATTATTTCCTTCAACATTGAAAGGAGCAACATTGAAGTGGTTTATGAGTTTGATCAACAGTTCTATTAGGACATGGGAAGACATGAAACAAGCATTTCTAGAGAGGTATTTGGATTATTGTATGCCAGTCAATCATAAGGAGGAAGTGTTTAAGATGTTACAAAAAGAAGATGAAAACTTGGAAGATTTTTTGGAGAGATTTCATTACAACATCAAAAGAGCAAAAATGGAAAAATTAGATCAAGACACCTTAAAAGCTCTCTTGTTGAAAACAATTAGGGATGAATGGTTGGATATCCTTAACATGATGGGAAAAGGGGATATATCTCAGCTCACATTACCTGAAATAGCTGAGTTATGTATCAACCTTTCAAGAGGGAAATCTAAAAATGGAAAAGGTCCAAGAGACCCTGCTCTTGTAAGGGTAAGCAAGTCTGCTTCTGGGACAGTAAGTAGGGTAGAGATAGGGCATATGCTTGATGAATTCAAATCCGACATCCTAGGGAGTCTTAGTGAAAAAATAGACACCCTTAAGTTACAAAACAAGCAAAAAGCTGAATCTGATGCCTTAGCAATCTTTTGTCCCAGATGTAGAAAGAAGCATGCCCTGAGAGAATGTCCTTTGGATGCAAAAGTTGTAGAGACCTATGTCATTTTTTCAGAAAAACATGAGACCAAGAGTTTTCCTTCACTTCCTGGTCTTAAAGCTATCTTTCAAGAATAAATTCCTACAAGTTCCACAAAATCTCTCAATTTTGTCTCTAGAAGACCTTGGCAAGGACCTCAAACACAAGGATTTCATGATCAAATGTATAATCAACCTCCACCAAATTGGAATTCTTGGCAGCAACCTTGGCCCCAATTTCAAAATCAATCTCAAGCTTGGGCACAAGGGGCACAAAATCCCTATGGAAGATACTCTCAGTACTATCAGTATCCACCATCTTATCCACCATATCCTCATTTTGCTCAACAACAAAATCCTCAAAATCTACAACATCAAAATCAACCACTTCCATTACCATTTCCTCAAAAATCAAATCAGTTGCCTACTCAACCCATACCAAACCCCAACAATAAAAATCCTCAGAATACATATATGATAGAAGGCCAACAGTTTCCAACTTATTTAATTACTCCTCTAGATCTTAGTGATGTTCAACTTAGGTCTGGAAGAATACTTGAAAAGAGGAAACCTTTTGTGATTATACAAGAACAAGACAACTCTGAGGAAGATTCTCTACGAGAAAATAAAAGTCTTGAAGAAGACACATCTTTTCAGGACCCAAACATTGAAAAATCAAAACAAAAAGAACCAATAATTTCAACTCCTGTATTAGAGCAGCCATCAACATACACTCTTACACCTCCCTTTCCAGAAATATTACAAATTGATAGAGGTGTAGAAAAACAAATTATGGTGCCTAATTATGATTTCCTAGATGAGCTAAGAAATGTTTGCATTAAGATTCCATTATTACAAGCCATCAAGGAAATCCCAATTTTAGCAAAGACAATAAAGGAGTTGAGCATGAACAAAAAAAGAAAAAGTATAAGAGAGACAAAGAAAATTCAACTGGCAGGAAAAATAGTAGACATTATGATGGGTAATATTGATATTCCAAAGTATCTAGACCTAGGAAATCCAGTTGTTAAAATTCACATCAATGGAATTGAGATCCAAAACACACTCATTGATTTAGGAGTAGCAATCAATATCATGAGTAGACAAATCATGGATAAACTGAAACTTCCTAATATTCTCTTTACACCCACATTATTACAGTTAGCAGACAGATATGTGATTAAACCTGATGGGGTAATAGAAGACATTCCAGTGTCCCTAGATTCTTGGGAGTACCCTGTGGATTTCATGATCCTAGCTCCTAAGAATAATCTAGGAGGACAACCTATTATATTAGGAAGACCTTGGTTAGCTACAACTGATGCTTTCATTAGTTGTAGATCCAGTGATATGTACATCTCTGATGGTATTTCAACTAAGAAATTCACTTTGTATCCTCCAGCAAGGAAAATTATAGATTTAGATGATACTCAATGGATAGAGGATGAAGAAGACTTACAACCTATCTTCACAATTTCAGAAATTAGTGAAGATAGTCAAATTCTGAATACTTTAGAAAACTTTGAATCCTCTTCGAAACATAAACATGACCAATTTCAAGAAGAATCCAACATTGAGTTTTTGTCATCAAGACAAATGTCTCTTCATTCTATGGATAAATTTGGCAGCTCTACAAGTGAGATATTTCCAGGCAAAACTTTAAACATAAACAAGAACCTAGACAAATCTCAACAAGAAGAGCTAGTCAAGATCTTACAAAGACATTCTTCTACATATGCATGGGAGTACACTGATATGAAAGGGATAAGCCCTAAGACTTGCACTCATCACATCTACATAGAGGAAAATTGTAAACCAATCAGACAACCTCAAATAAGGATGAATCCAAATCTTAGGGAGATTGTTAAAGAAGAATTGCAGAAATTGTTGAATGTCAACTTTATCTATCCTATTTCAGATAGTCAGTGGGTTTATCCTTTGATAATTGTGCCAAATAAAAATGGTAAATGGAGGGTATGTATTGACTACCGAGAATTAAACAAAGCTACTCTTAAAGACCATTTTCCCTTACCTTTCATAGATCAAGTGTTAGATACATTAGCTGGCAAAAAGTACTTCTCATTTCTAGATGGGTTTAGTGGTTATAATCAAATTCAAGTAGCACTTGAGGACCAAGACAAAACCACATTTACCTATCCTTGGGGTACTTATGCTTACCGAGTATTTCCATTTGGATTATGCAATGCACTTGCAACATTTCAAAGGGCAGTATTAGGAATTTTTTCAGATCTAATACATGATTGTGTAGAGGTATATATGGATGATTTCACAGTTTATGGAAACACATTTGAAGAAGCTTTAGCAAACTTGGAAAAAGTTTTAAAGAGATGTCAATAAGCAAATATTTCACTTAGTCATGAGAAATGTTTCATGATGTTTACTGAAGGTATTGTTTTGGGGCATCATATTTCAGGGGATGGGATTAGAGTTGATGAGTCAAAAGTTGAAGTCATCTCTAACTTATCTATTCCAAGTTGTCAAAAAGATGTTAGGAGTTTTCTAGGATTTACAGGATATTATCGGAGGTTTATAGAAAAATTCACCAAGATAGCATCTCCACTCTTTAAATTTCTTACCAAAGACTGTGAATTCAAATGGAATTCTGATTGCCAGTTAGCTTTTGAGACCCTGAAAATAAAAATTTCTGAAGCACCTATTTTAAGGGGACCTAATTGGAAGTTACCATTTCATATTTCAACAGACGCCTCAGATGCAGCTCTAGGAGTAGTATTGGGACAAAAAGACCTGATTCCTTATGCCATCTACTATACCAGTAAAAATTTGACTCCTGCAGAGTTAAAATATACTGTAACTGAAAAAGAGCTTTTAGCTGTTGTTCATGCCATAAACAAATTCAGACACTATATAACAGGCTATGAAACTTTTGTTCACACAGATCATTCTGCAATTAGATACTTAATGAACAAATCAATTACTAATGCAAGAGTTATAAGATGGTTATTGCTTTTACAAGAATTCAACATTACCATTCTAGATAGGCCTGGAAAACAAAACACAGTAGCTAATTTCCTATCTAGACTCCAAAACATCAAAGATGACACTCCAGTTGAAGATCAATTTCCTGATGAATATCTTTTTGCAGTTTCTACTTAGACTCCTTGGTTTTCTGACATTGCTAATTATTTAGTTTCAGGGAAATTTCCTTCAGTAATGAATGCAAGAGAGAAAAGAAAAATCATTTATGATAGTGAAAAATATTCATGGGTTGCTAATGAGTTGTACAGGACAGGTCCAGATTTTATCATTAGGAGATGTGTTCGGGAAGATGAGATGCCTGAGACTCTCAAAGAATGTCATGATGAACCTTGTAGCGGACACTTTGCTGACAAGAGGACAACCTATAGGATTCTTCATTTAGGATATTATTGGCCATCCTTGTTTAAATATGCTAAAGAGTATGTCAAAAGGTGTGACAGTTGCCAAAGGGTAGGGAAACCTTCTCCTTCAGGTGAGATGCCATTAAAACCTCAGGTACATATTGAACCTTTTGAAAAATGGGCTCTAGATTTTGTAGGACCTATTAGTCCACCATCAAGACAAAAGAGATATATATTAGTTTGCACTGATTATGTTACCAAATGGGTAGAGGCCAAACCATTACTTTTTTCTAATGAAGCATCTGTAGTTAATTTTCTTTTTGAGGATATTTTTACTCGTTTTGGTGTCCCAAGGGAAATTGTTACAGATCAAGGAGCTCAATTTACATCAAGGCTAGTGGAAAAAATGATGGAGAGGTACAAAATCAGACACAGAAAATCTACTCCCTATCATCCACAAGAAAATGGTCAAGTGGAATCTACTAATAAGGTTATTGAAGGGATCCTAACAAAGACTGTCCATTTACATAGAAAAGATTGGGTGGATAGGCTTCCTGAAGCCTTGTGGGTCTATCGGACTACATGGAGAAGCACAATAGGCCATACTCCTTATGAAATTGTTTATGGAAAACAATTTTTGTTTCCCATAGAGTTCCAGATTCAAACTTTCAAAATGGTAGTTCAGCTAGGACTTGATCTATCAGAGGCACAAAAGCATAGATTGGAGCAGATTAATGAATTGGATGAGATCAGACAAGATGCAGTTCAGAAAACCAGTATAGTCCAACAGCAGAGGGCTAGATGGCATGACAAGTACATCAAGGAAAAGAAGTTCAAAGAAGGTGACTAGGCTCTCTTGTTTGATTCAAAGTTCAAGGATTTTCAAGGTAAATTTCAAACACATTGGCTTGGGCCATATGAAATTGTGAGAATTTTTGACAATGGAGAAATAAAAATTAGGACAATAGATGAAGAAGAAGTTACTTTTCTTGTGAATGGTCATAGATTGAAGCTGTATCACAAACCACTCTCAAGAGAAGAATTTGTCAAGAAGTTCCAGGAAAACAATGATGTGAAGTTAATGAAGAAGAATCTTTCTTCTTCATCAACTTAATTGAATTTTCTGAAGTCAGACATATTAAAAAAAAATAAAAAAATAAAAAAAAAGTATAGATATGAAAACCAATCACTGATTGGCATGTTTATACAGAAAAGATAGAGTGAAAATCAAAATCTTTCTGACACTCTAACTTTTCCATTTTTATTTTCTTACAAGCAGCTGTTACAAAATCATAAATGCAGATTTATTTCACTTATGATCCATCTCATTTCACTTCATTTCATTCCATACTTCATTCATTTCATTCCATTCATTCATATCATATCTTATTCCATTCATTCATCCACACTTCATCCATTTCACTTCATGGTCCACTTCATTTCTATTTCAGATCTTTAAGTTTGATCTCCTTTCTGCAATTGAATAATACATAGCAGAAATTGCAAGGCACTTTTTCACTCCATTTCATAAGCTGTGTCCCATTCCACTCCATTATTCATTTCATTCATACTCCATCCTACCATATTTCATTATTCATTTCATACAACCTTTCATCATTCCAACTTCAAACCATATTTCAAGTCTTCTACAGGTACATTCTGCAATCAGTTGGACATTCTGCAACCAGACAAACATTCTGCAGCCAGGAAGACATTCTGTAGCCTGAGATCCTGAAAGCACTGGCTAGTAATCATTTGATTTCCAACAAAATGATCCTGCATATCTATGAACAAGCAAAATCAAGAAGGTTATGAAGACTCAAAAAGCAATGATTTTCAGGGAAGAGAAAAGTATATGAAGATCACAAGAAAATCAAAGAAAAGGCAAAGGTATGAAGTGATTATAATGACATATCATGAAAAATTTTAGCGTAGTTTAGTTGTATATTATTCAAAGAGTGTTTTAATTAATTTTGTTGATCTTGCCTAACAAATCTCCCGCAAAAACTTTAGATAAAACTCCTTCTGTTCCACCACTTCAAAACCCATATCCGGTCATCATTTCAAAATCTAAACGGTTAAAGTGCTAAAGTGATTGGATTGGTCACGTCAATAAGCATTTAATGATTATTTTTGAATTCGTTACAAAATATCTCCGCGGTCTTTTCACTCATTGATTCGTTTGCTTCACCTCACCTCATTAATTCATTCCGTAACCACTCCATATCACTCTTTTCCGCAGCCAACTCTTAACCATTTCATTCTGTAAAACAGAGGTATCTCTGTAACAACCATTGTCACCGTGAAACAGAGGAAACATTTGGGGAGCAAAAACAACTTGTTAACGACCATTCTCACCGTGAGCAGAAGGCTAGTGAATTGAAGATTGAAGAAGAGTTATGGGTCTCATCGTGAGAACAGAACCAGTTGGCACTAAATAATTGGAAGGCTATCCCCAAATCCGAGAAATATTACAACAAGAAAGATGGTTGCAATTTCTTGAAAAATTCAGTGGCTTCCACAAAGAGGTTACTAAATCTTTTGCAAGATATTTTAATGGGGCCGAGGTTGAAGTTGGAGATATTAAATTCACTGTCACAGAGGATTTTATTGCAGAAGCAACAGGACTGCCTAGACAAGGAGAAAGGTGGTTTAAGAACAGAGAATTCCATAACGAAGCATGGAAACAGATACTCAAGTCACCATGTATGGATGTCACTATTTTTAAAAAGGGTATCCCTAGTTCTGCATTAAAGAAAAAATGGAGAAACATGTTGCTTATCCTACAAAAATTCATCACTTGTAAAGGTAGATATGGTACTTTCTATGTTTACCATATTAGGTTGATAATGCATTTCCTAGAAGAAGAACTTAATTTGCCCTATTTCTTGCTTCAAAGTTTAAAGAAAATGGCTTCAAGTGTTCAAAAGAGAATTCAATTTCTGGAGACAACCTTATACCACCATGGTTTAGTCAAGATTTTGATTGAACATCATCTGAGCAAAATAGGGGATAATTGGGATAACTTCTTGGTGAGAAATCACTTTGAGGAACCAAAAGAACCTTCACCTGAACATCAACCTACAAAAAGAAGCAGAAGATGGAAATCCTCCAAAACTGAAATTGGTAAAACAATACAAGAAAGTAGTGAATAAATGATCTCTGAAAAATTAGTTCAGATCAAGAAGCAGATTCAGAAAGAGAGGATCATAAGAAAAGTTGGTAGAGAACAAGGAGAAGGGCCATCTCAACCGAGGAGGAGCCACAGACTGAGGGGGATACTAAAGAAAACAAAAGTTAAACAAACTGGAGTTATAAACATAGAAGATGAAGAAACACCTACTGAGGAGGATTTTGATGAAGAAGTTCCAGAAATTGATCCTGCACAGCAAGAAATTTACAACTATGTTGAAACATTGGAGAGAAAAGCTTCAGAGAGTAGAGACAGAACCCCTAGTCCTCCACAGTCCGAAATAGATGTGCTAAGAAGAGATAAGTACGAGATAGAAGTACTTAATAGACATATCAGGACTGAGAATGATATTCTGAGGGAGCAAGTTAAACTAAAAACCAGTATGAACTCAACCATGTCTCTACAAATGGACAAAGTGGAAAAGGCCAATGAAAAGTTGAAAAAGAGGAACAAAAATTTAATCAGGGCACTTACCAATTTAAGGTTCAAGTTAGTCATCAGGAAGCCCAGAAGGCCTTTAACTACCAGACAAAGCAGAAGAAGAGGATTGGATGTTCTTGCAGAGGTCTCTGAGTTCATGGAATAGTTGCATGAGGACATGCAAGAATCTAGCAGTGGGGGTATGTTGAGCTCCAAGAATGTTCTTTCTTCCACCACATTCCACTCCATTTCTTTTGTCCATTATTAATCCCAGGCTCAAATGATTAATGAAATTAGTTAAAATTGCTTTAAGAATGAATATTATGACTAACTTGCTATGTTTTTATGATTTCGTCATTATAGTGCTTTTTGAACTAGGACTAGCTACAGAATGCAGACATTCTGTAGCTAGTTGCCAATTCTGTAGTCGTCTTCTTGTTTAAGCAGGTTCCAGATGTCCTCTCAGATAAAATCACACATGGTCATATTCCACATCACGCCTTTAGCATTTTTTTCTCTCCATGAATATTGAACGGAATTCTGTACGTGGTTATGCACGTGCAAACTCAAACAAGGAGATAGACTCCTAATAGGATAGGGACAGTCCATATGTCCTTTGTCATATTACGATGCCACCTTTAGAGTTCTAGTTTGATTTTAATATGGAAAGACAGTAATCCTTGTATTATCTCAAGTTCTGTTATGTAAATTTGCTATAAATGTAGCTCGGGAAACCGAGAGACAGGGTTAGATTTTTGTTAGATTTTATGGTTGACTGCTAGATCTTTGAAGTCCGAGAATACTCTGTTTTGAAGTGATTCCTCTTTAATGAAAGAAGCATCATTTCCTTGAACGCGTTGAGTCGATCTTGAACTAGATTTCGTGCTACTCTGGTAGTAGAGGGCCCCTGCCTCCTGAGCGGCCTTGTTTATACAGTAGATAAGTATTTTAGTCTTGTTTTTATTTCTAGTCTAGGCAAGTTTCTGAAGTTTATGTTCATACTTGTTTTCGTTAATTACCACAGTTGGACTTACTCTAATAAGCTCTTTCAAAATATCATTATGATGAATAAGGCATAGCTGTGGTATTGTATGTTTTTATTGCATTTTCTTTCATTAATTATCACAGTCGGACTTACTCTAATAAGCTCTTCCAAAATATCATTATGATGAATAAGGCATAACTGTGGTATTGTAGGTTTTAGTTGCTAGTTTACACTAAGTGGCATAGCTAATCTTACTCTTACAAAGCTCTTCCAAAATATCATAACAATGAGTAAGAAGTAGCTGTGGTGTCTTAGATTTTAGTTGTATTTTCTTTCAGTCTTGTGTTTATGTTCAATTAATTTGAATAATACAGCCATAATTGTTCTCACAAACTCTTCCAAAACATCATTCATACTGAACGAGATGGGCTGTAGAATTCCTTAGGTTAGTTTCATGTTAACTTAGTTATAGCACTCCGGAGGTAGAATGCATGTGATTCAGCTCTGTCATTTCATTTCCAGTTTGATAATGGATTTTTAGTCTAACATTGTTCACTGTAATTCAAATAGACTAGTGGCACTCTAGTTTAGTTTTAGCTCGCTGTATTACCACTCCATTTTAGTTGCCATCCATTGCATTTTAAATCATATTAGTTGTTAAATTTAAATACCACGGTCTTCATTATTTACAAAACTTCTTTTTTTCCAACCTCATATTAATACATAATCATTTGGACAGGAGTTGGTATCAGTCTAAGACCTAGAGTATTTTGCAACCTTTTTACCATTTCACAAACAAGCCTTTTCTCAAAATACCATTCTAAAAAGGAAATCTATAACTTCTGAGTGAGGCCTAGTGGTGTTAAATTGAGTTGCAGAACAAAATTGGAAGCTAGTTTAGAATAGAAATCTTATGATGCTACAAATGTTCTTTTCCAAATATATTCCAACAGATCTTTAAACATGGATGAGATGTTGTAACATTGTAAGTTGATTGTTTGATTGTTTAGTTAGGAGAACTTCATTTACACTTAACTTGCCCATTTCTCAAGCTCTTCCAAAACATCTTTAATGAATGAATTGGACAAGTTTAAGCTCATATTGTGATTTATTTCCTTGAAGTCATTATCAAGCTTTGTATTTTGATAGCCATAGTTTAAGCTTTGTTTTGTTTCAGTATTTGCATTTGTCATTTTCCATCCATAACTTAGGCTTCACTCTATTTTTAACCAATAGCTTATTTTCACCAGCATTTAGTTATTTCCCTTGTGAACATAAAACCATAAAAAAAAAAACCAAAAACATCATAAAACACTAGACACAACGTAGTGAGAAACGAATACCTAGGCACATATAGTGCACCACACTTCAGCAGTTTACCAACCCTGGTTGAAAATTAATGAACTCAATTTAGGAGACTAGGTTGAGCACAAACAGTAGCTTTTGAATTCTGTCCATAAATGTAGTAGCAACTGTAATTGCTTTAAATGGATGAGATAATGCACAAAAGTGTGCATACTTGGTAAGTCTATCAACTACCACCATGATGACACTCTTTCCTTCGGACTTAGGTAAACCTGTGATAAAATCCATTGAAATCTCCTCCCAACGTTGACTTGAAATGGATAAAGGTTGTAGAAGTCCTGGGGTCTTAATTGTTTCCACTTTATTTTGCTGGCAAACCAAACATTCCGCCACAAACTTTTGAATATCAGATTTAAGGCCATCCCAAAAAAATTCTTTCTTCACCCTGTGGTAAGTTTTTAAAAATCCTGAGTGTCCTCCTAAAGGAGAAGTGTGAAATTCCAGAAGAATATTTTGTTTAGTTGGGAATTCTTACAAAGATATAAGCGATCTTTGTACCATAAGGAATCATTTTTCCAACTAAATGTATCAGATGTACTAGGATCTTGCTGCAACTTTTGAATGAGTATCCATACATCTTTGTCCTTCTTCCATTCATCTCTTGCTTCAGTTATCCAATCTGGTTGGATAATAGAAATGGCAAAAAGCAATGCTTCCACCTCTTCATTCTTTCTTGAGAGTGCATCTGCAACAACATTAAGCTTTCCTTTTTTGTAGATTATTTCAAAGTCATAACCCAACATCTTTGTGACCCATTTTTGTTGCTCTTCTGAAGATAGTCTTTGTTCCAAAAAGTGTTTAAGAATATCATGATTAGTTTTTACCTTGAAGTGTCTTCCCATTAGGTAAGTTCTCCATTTATTTAGTGCATGCAATATTTCTAACATTTCCTTCTCATAAATAGGTTTCTGTAAATACTTTCCTTTGATTGGACGACTTTCAAAAGCAATGGGTCTTCCTTCCTACATTAAAATAGCACCAATTCCATTTCCTAAGGCATCACATTCCACAATAAAGGTTTTTGTGAAGTCTGGCATAGCTAAGACCGGTGCTGGGCACATTGCCTCTTTAAGATGTTCAAAGGCCTTAGTTACCTCAGGAGTCCATGAAAATGCATCTTTCTTCAATAATGTTGTTAGAGGTGCTGCTACTCTCCCATAATTCTTAACAAACTTGCGATAATACCCTGTTAACCCGAGAAATCCTCGCAACTGCTTTATGGTTGTAGGGACTTTCCATTACTTAATGGCTTTAATTTTGTTAGGGTCTACTTTAACACCCTCGTGAGATACAATATGACCCAGATATTCCACCTCTTGTACTCCAAATAAAAATTTGGATGTTTTTGCATATAATTGTTTCTCCTGCAATAGTTTGAGCACCCTGTCAACATGTTCAACATGATCCTTCCAAGACCTGTTATAGATTAGTATATCATCAAAAAATACTAGCACAAATTTTCTAAGGAAGGGTTTGAAAATGGAATTCATCAACCCTTGAAATGTAGAATGTGCATTGGTAAGGCCAAAAGGCATGACCAAAAATTCATAATGACCCTCATGAGTTCGAAATGCTGTTTTTGGAATATCTTCAGTCTTCATTCTAATTTGATGATATCCTAAACGAAGATCCAAATTGGTGAAATAAATTGCTCCATGTAATTCATCCAATAATTCATCAATCACAGGAATGGCAAATTTATCTTTAATGGTGAGCTTATTGAGCTCCCTATAATCCGGACACATTCACCATGATCCATCCTTCTTGTGTACCAATACTACAGGAGCAGAGAAAGAACTTTGACTAGGTTGAATTATATTTGCCTCTGACATTTCTGCAATCATACGTTCAATTTCTCTCTTTTGGACGTAAGGATATCTATAAGGCCTGATGTTTGGAGGAACAATTCCTGGAATCAAATGAATAGCATGATCATGAGCATGAATAGGTGGGAGTCCTTTGGGAGTTTCAAACACCTTGGAATGATTGTCCAAGACTTGTTGGAGATCTGCAGAAATAGATGATTTTGATGTTGGAACTTCTAGTGAGCATAATTGTGCAATTACGCCTCGTTGTTCTTTCTTTAGAAGCTTTGTCATGACATTAGAGCTTATTATCTTTCCCGGCTTCCCCACAATACCCCGTAATTCGACTTCCTTTCCTTCTGAAAAAAATTTCAAGAAAAGTTCTTGAAAATTAAAAGCTACCGTCCCCAAAGATTGTAACCATTGTACTCCTAGTACAATATCAGCACCTCCCATAGGAATGGCAAGCATTGGACTAGTCAATACATATTCCCCCATGGTTAGCTTGATATTATGGCATTTTCCAGAGCAATTTATAGTTCCTCCATTTGCAACCATCACTTCACATTCTGGTGCTGGGTATAGGAAACAATTCAATTCCTTGGCTACCTTACAATGAATAAAATTATGGGTACTACCTGAATCAATCAACACTATTACCTTTTTCTTCTTGATATGTCCTTCTATCTTGAGAGTTTGAGGAGTGGTAATTCCTGCCAATGCATTACACGATATGGTCTGACTCATTTCTTCCTCTTCTAGGGCTGGTTCCTGGTGTATATCCTCTTCTTGTTCATTTTCTTCTTCCTCTTCACAATCTATGTAAAATAATTTCTTCTCAAGACACTTATGACCTTTAGTGTATTTGCTATCACAACTGTAGCAAAGCCCTTTTTCTCTTTTTTCTTCCAATTGTTGTGGTGTCAACCTTGTAGGTTGTGGAAATCTAGGAGTAGCAACACTTCCATCTTTATATAAGTGAGTGGTAGGCTTCCTTGTCGCCATAATTTTACATTCAATTTTTCTTGCCAACCTGAATGCCTTCTCCAATGAATCAGGTTCCAAAACGCGAACTTCATGTTGGATGTTATCCTTTAAAGTGCCTATGAAGAGATCAATCCTGTGTTCCTCTGGAATATCAGTTACCCTTATATTCAATTTTTGGAAGTCCTCAATGTGCTCCCCCACAAAACCCTTTTGTTTGAGATTTATCAATTGGCTAAAGAAGGTGTTGATCTTTGTATCCTCATAATGTGCTATCATTCCGTAAAAATTGACCAAGTGATTTTTTTTTTGTGGGAGCAAAGCCATCGATACCATACAAATGTATTTTGTTCTAAATGTAAAGTTGCAATGCGTACCTTTTGTATGTTTTGCACATTATGGAGATCAAAATATTGCTCCATCTGTAGTATCCATGTTACAGGATCCTTTCCATCAAATTTCCTCATCTCCTTTTTTGGAATATGGTGGTTCTTCCCGCCAACATTAGAGTTTATGAAATCATGATTAACATTTATTTTGTTCTCATCATGAGTTTCTTCTACTATATTTTCACCATTATGAAACATTTCTTGTATCAACTTTGTCAAACCTTCCATGTCTGCTTTTATATCCTTCTTCATGTTTTCCATGTTGTATTTCATGTCATCCATCTTAGCTTCCATGCCAACGTCCATGCCATCCATCTTAGCTTCCATGCCATCCATCTTAGCTTCCACACCTTTCTTCAAAAATTCCATTTGATTTTTTGTTGCTCTTTGTGAGAGAAAAATTTGGTGCACTTGCTCTTGTAATTTTGATAGATCATGTTGCAATTCTTCATCTTCATGAGTCATAGCAGAGCCTTCTGAAGGCTTAATGGGTGTTGAATTATTTTTACGGGGCATATTTTAAAATCCAATACTGATATCTATTCTACAATATGCCCTTGGAATCAATTCAAATTGATTCTTCAAACAAGACTTATGCAATTCGAAAAAAAAAATACACACCTTTTTCTTGCTTTTGAGGAGGTAGATATTGAAATTGGATTATCTCTGTGATTATAGCACTTCAATATTTGAATTTCAGTACCGAAATAGCCCTGTGAGTTCTCTTTCGAATGCCATAGGTCTGACCTGATTTGTATTCTCCAAGACAAAGTTGTGTCCAATCTCCCACAATGACCTAATTATGGACTGGTTCAGTAGAGCGGACTTGTATGACTTGCCACGTGTCACTGTTTCGTCCTTAAGCTCTGAAATTGATAGCCAAGAAACTAAAGTCTGTTTACTTGCTACCAATTTTTACGACACTCCAATCCGATGCTCAGAGAGAGAGTTATGGATATTTTCCCACAATCACCTCTTTGAGATAAAATTCGGGAGCCTGAAAAAGCACTACCTTCCACAGATCATATCTCCGAAAATATTGTGAACCAAGCTCTGAAATGTTTTTGATGAGTTTCCTTAGGATTTTGGCTTCACACCCTAAAAATTTCAGATTCTAAACCTTCATAGAAAAGTTTTTATAGCACAAATGCCACGATGACCTATTTAGGAGCCTGAAAAAAGACCAAACTTCCACAGATCATATCTCCGAAAATATTACGAACCAAGCTTTAAATTTTTTAGAAGATCTTCCTCAGGATTTCGGCTTCGCACCCTAAAAATTTCAGCTTCTGAAACTTTGTAGAAAAAACGTTATAGCGAACATGCCACGATGACCTGTTTGGAGCAGCGAAGCCCTAGAATCCAAAGCTCTGATACCAAATGTTGTGTAACCAGCTCCAAAAATAGAAGAAAAGAGATATCAACACCTTAGAAATAAGCCAATTCGAGGGGGCAACCTCCAATACATTACATAAATGAACAATTCTTGGATGATACAATTTACAAAACCTCCTTTCTATATATAGGAGTCCATGGGGCCATAACGTAATCCTAGTGGGCCACAATGTAATCCTAGCCGACCTAACAATAATAATTTAAGGGCACAATAATAAAAAAATGGGGGTTACAAGGGTACAATAATAACAATAAGGGGGTTACACTAATAACAATGAGGGACTATACTAGTAATATAGGGACCTAACATATAGTGCTCCAATGCAATAGTCTCAGCAACTCAGAGTCTAAACAAATTCCAACTAACCAACCAACAACCAACCAACCATTGATAATGAACATACATGCAGTATTTATCTCCAGCTGAGGAGGTTGCCCTAATCTAGGGTGACGGACTGTATTTACTACAGAGTAAATGAAGTTTTGACAATTGATACCATGCAAGGCCCAAGCCAAAAATATCTTTGAAAAGCCTATTGTAGTAATAACTTTCAAATTAACTCCTGAGCTAACTTTAAAATATCTTTGACCAACTAACTGTAGAATTAAATTTTACAATAACTTCCAAATTGATGCTAAAATATCTCTGACTGAAGAATTGACTTTGGTGGCTTTCATTAAATCAAATTTAGGTTGGAGGTGGCATATGTGTTTGAAAAGTAGTAAATGCTAAGTGGCCTTGACATCTGGCTTTGTCTTCCTTGTTGATTTTCTCTTTGATTTGACTTTTGATCTTTAATCTGTCTTCATCTGTATCTTTTCTCTGTTTTCTTTTACTGCCTCAGTTTTCACTGTAATTCCTCCTTTTACTTCTTTATCTGATTTTTTCTTAACTCTGTCCTTCATTTTGAACTTGTCTTCATCTTTACCCTGACCGTTCTGTTTAATTATTTTTCCTTTACTATCCTTTGAATTGAATAAACCTCGTCGCTACTGGAATGAATGTATAATCACTGATAATCATAACTGTCTCCCTTTCTGCTCCATTGATGCTTTCATTCATTCTTCTGCTCCTAGTCCTGTGATAAATAAGGCTTCTAAATCAAGATCCAGAGAGCCCTGATTTAAACGATTCTTCAAATTAGAAACGCAAACTGATTATTGCATTTTTCGATACGTATATCACCTGAAAAATTCAAAACAATTATTAATTCAAAACACAAAGCCTGTGCAGGGGAGTGATATGGCTTGAAGGCTGTTGAGAAATCTGTGGACAAAATCCAGATATTGGAGGTTTTTTTATTTCCGCGTTTTAGCAATGGCCTTCCAAGTCTGTTAGAAACGATCACTACTACATTTGGTGGAAATTCCGACACTTGGTTCCGACGCTTTTGACCAAATGTCAGAAATTTCCCAAAAAATTTTCCATCCCGCCCGAAACCGTCACTATACCGACGTTTATAGAAAAGTGTCGCAATACCGACACTTAGAAAAGTGTTGCAATTGCGACGTTTGGAGGAAGACGTCGCAATTGCGACACTATGGCCCAAAGCGTCGCTATTGCGACGAGCCTCCAAACGTTGCAAGTGCGACACAATGTCTAAGTGTCGCAATTGCGACATTTGGAGGCACCCGTCGCCATAGCGACGCTTTTTCCGCCATCGGTATAACGACACTTATATGTGCGCTACATAAAAATACGAAACTTATATGCGCGCTACATAAAAATTATTTTATTGTTTCGTATCCGTCGCAATAGATACATTAATGTCTGATATCACACGCGCATTCGCCCTCCACTGTTGCATAACAGCATTCGCACTCAGCATTCGCCCTTAGCTCTTGCAGAACAACATTTTCCCTCAGCATTCGCCCTTAGCTCTTGCAAAATGGTAAGTTCTTACTACAGGCCCTTCCTCCTATAGTAGGGTTGACTCTAATTCCATTGGATTGTGTTAGGCTGTAGGGTTCTCTCTAGATGTCAAGAATCAAGATTCAATACCCTCTATTATCTTCATCACCCAATACAAGATTTATTTTTTCCCAAAGAAACGCTTATTAATTTGGCAGCCATTATTTCTCCCTGCTTTAAAAACCCTACATTTAAATGAAAAAAAGCATTGCATTTCAACTACAAAAATCTATTAGTGTTCAAATGGACATGTTTGCTACATTAACGTTTGATATCACGCGCGCATTCGCCCTCCGCTCTTGCAGAACAACATTCGCCCTCAGCTCTTGCAGAACAGCATTCGCCCTCAGCATTCGCCCTGAGCTCTTGCAGAACAACATTCGCCCTGAGCTCTTGTAGAACCGAATTCGCCCTGCATTCGCCCTCAGCTCTTGCAGGACAACATTCGCCCTGCATTCACCCTCAGCTCTTATAGAACAACATTGGCCCTCAGCTCTTGCAGAACAACATTCGCCCTCAGCTCTTGCAAAATGGTAAGTTCTTACCACAGGCCCTTCCTCCTATAGTAGGGTTGACTCTATTTGGGTTTTTTTGGTCAATTCCATTGGATTGTGTTAGGCTATAGGGTTCTCT
This sequence comes from Pinus albicaulis, assembly GCA_034641835.2. NCBI lineage: Eukaryota > Viridiplantae > Streptophyta > Pinopsida > Pinales > Pinaceae > Pinus > Pinus albicaulis. The sequence continues at coordinate 1,259,179,784 of CM076583.1, forward strand.
CTAGATGTCAAGAATCAAGATTCAATACCCTCTATTATCTTCATCACCGAATACAAGATTTAAATTTTTCCCAAAGAAACGCTTATTAATTTGGCAGCCATTATTTCTCCCTGCTTTAAAAACCCTACATTTAAATGAAAACAAGAATTGCATTTCAACTACAAAAATCTATTAGTGTTCAAATGTACATGTGTGCATCACTTGTGTAGGGTATTCCTTTTCCATTTTCACATTATCCAAGAATGTGTGCAGTATAGTTCATATTTTTTGTGATTTAGATTATCTTGAAAAAGGAAAGGTAAATTATTTCCCATGGAAAAGAAGGTTTTCCCTTTTTACTACTGGAAATGGTACAAAAAAGTTCCATTTCTACCCGAAACTCCTATGAAACAGGAACCAAATAAAGGCCATGTCCTCAATGGACATCATTTTGCTTTGAAAATGGCCATTGCACCGTGTTGTTTCTTATATTACATCACGATAGTTTCTTAGGTCATTTCTTGTTTCTTGAGATGAAAAACAACCAAAGAAATTGTGAAGATCCTTTCAAGAAATAAATGACCATTTCTCAATCATATCTCAACTATTTTTATTTTATTCAGTGGTTGCTTACTTTGAGAGAAATTTGACACTTTTATAAGGAATATAACATAAAAACACAAAATGGGAAGGAATTGATGAGGTAGATGACCTTTAGTTGTTGTCAATTAAGAATTGATAATACACGATGCATGTTCTGTACTACAAACTAGATTCCTTCCTAGAGTCAGGACACAGAGTATTGAATCAAAGCTGTAGTTTCTAACTTCTTGTATTGGTTCATCAATCTTGAAATTCAGACATTGCATGTCTTCATTGCTTCATGTTTGAACAATTTGCATCATATCGTACAATAGGAAATTAGTAATTATGATTATTATTACTTTATGGATCTGTTAAGTTACTTTTAAATTTGCATGGTTTAGTGTGAAATTATTCTAGTGTGCCCCTAGGCCCAGGTGAAGGAATGCCAAGGACTGAGAACCCTAGTTTTTAAATGGTATTGTTTCTTATGCCCAAAAACCCCTCAACATCACTTCTTATTAGTTCTTAACAATAGTGTTGTAAACAATTTGAGAATTGGTATAGCAAAATCTCGCACTTCTCAAGATAAAGTCCTAAAGCTAAAGTGTGATACCATGTGTAATTCAATAGCCCCATTGTCACCTCACCAACCTCTTTTCACTTCGGGCTAGCTCTCCTCCAACTCAAGGGGGGTTCTCCCTAGTAGATGTTAGGGATCTAATGGCCCAACCAAACCAAGTCCAGAGCCCCCTAACTCTCTATGTTTACTACTATCAATCAAAATATTGAACAATAGGGTCAGACATGCATCCTGAAGATAAAATTGCCAGGGTATTTTTGGGTAATTTCAAGGGGAAAGTCCCCAAACACATATAATCAAGGAATTATAACGTGATTTCAAACATTAAATATCAACAAAATCATTTAAAGGATATTGAAAGGAAAAAGGTGATGGAAGATAGAAAGTGCCTTACTTAAATTCTCTGAGGATTTTTCAATAGTTGCTCCAAAAGCTTCACTTCAAGGCCCTTCAAGATCGTCTCCAACAATGCTATACCATCAGCTTCAACAATGTTGCTCCAAAAATGTCCTCAAGGTCTTCACAACAAGTTTACTAGAAGTTGCTCCAACAATATATTCAATAAGATCTTCATTGTCAACTCGTCTCTTGTTTGGGTGCCTTAATGTGCAATGACATGTTTCCAGGACTGAATTCAATGCAAGGCATATTTGAAAATCTAACTCTGTCTTCCGGTGTCTTATTAGAAATTATTTCAGTTTTCATTTTGTGTTTTCAATTTAGATATTGTTTTCAAGTTTTTACATTTATAATTTTATTTCAATGTGGCAGATTGATCAGAGCAGTGCAGGAACAACCCCGAGACGGGATGATCGTGGAAAGAGGCCAGTGAAAGAACATGTAAAGTGCCAGAATTCAATTATCTTCAGGTATTTTAGTTATTTACATAATTGAAATAATATTAATTTTGTTCAAATATGCAGACACCTAGCCATGGTACGCCTGATGATTCCCTCTTTGAGGAAGATCTTTCTTCATCCCTATCTCCAGTGTTCTTGTTGCGAAAAAAGGCACGAGATGCATGGTCAGAATTTAATACTTTGATAGACGCGCCTCAAACACCTGAAACAGAAGAGAGGATAAAACATCTTATGAGCCAGCTAGAAAGATATCAGGTAATAATACAATGTCAAAAGGATATTTTTTTTGTTTTGCATGAGATGAATTATGATAGTTTGATTTTTAATTTTTACATTGACTAAACTAACAAAAAGTTCTTTTGTATGTAGCGTTTTCTGGCACTTGCTGAACCCGGTGTTGGTGGTAGTGGGACCCAAGGGCAAGAGATTGCCTAACAACCCTCTCGTACACCTTCTACTCCTTTAGGTGCAAGCCAAGAAACACACCCTGCCCAAGAAGACACCCAGCCAACCGCTGAACGTGTTGGCAATGATGAGGCCGATATGGCCAACTACATTATTGCGTTTCCTAGAGCTACACGTGTCAGCTCCACAGGGACCATTAATGGCACATTGTTGGTGAACGATGAAGGTGTCCCTATAAATCATGTACAACTCCCAGGTAAATTTTAATATTTTAACTATTTCATGTACTTTATCTAAAACATATTTATCATGATTTTTATTTTTAAATTAATGATAATATATTTTTTTTTGTGTAGGAAACAATGAGTTCTATAGGTTTCTGGAGAGCCGTGCGTTGGTAATTTTTGGCCCAACCATACGCACAGGGTGGAATTCCCAGAATTCCAACCTGAAAAAAGAACTTCTAGATTATCTAGAAGCCCTTTTTGGGGTCGGCACATTTGACAGAACAACAGTGGCTCGGGTAGCCGACAAATATTTGAAATATACCAGGGACACCTATAGGATGCAATTGCAATTTAACCCTAGATACGAGCATCCTCTCACAGTTCCAGAGAGTGAGTGGAGAGCACTCATCCATGACGGAAAAGAGAAAAGGACAAAGAAAGAAGGAAAAATGCCAACTGGACCCGCAAGGTAAATTACAACTTTAATTCAATAGCTCTAATTTTCTCTATGTCTAAAATAAAAGTGTGCTACGTCATATCTGACTTCAATATTTTGATGCTAGGTTGCCTGACACCTCAAAGGCAACCAAAGCTAGGATTGAAAAAAAGGGCCATCACAAGCTAGGCCAGGGCGGCTACTTGAAATTAACTGCAAGAATTGTAATTAATTAGCTAAACATCTTATAATTAATTGTATCGCCTTCCAACGTTTTTGTGATCCTATAAAATATGATTGAAAAAACACAATCATATGTAATGTAGGGTGATGACTTCGGAACAGAAACTACAAAGGAAGATAAAAATATCACTTTCCATTTCGGCTATCATGCTGTAGTTTAACGTCGCAGAAGCGTGGGGCAGGTCGTAAGATCCAGAATGCCTGATAAGGTAAAACATTAACCTTTCAATATGTTTGTTTTCGTCCATAAATTTAATGTCTAACAACTTTGTTTAAATCAGGGAAGCGACACTACCGACGAGGCAAATAACCCAGTTTTAAAGCCAGATTTAGATGATCCTCACGTGCAACCTGATCATTGTAGTGGGGACCAAGCCGACAATGCTACTATCAGTGAGGGCCATGACGGTAATTAATTTCCACTTATAATTTTTTCTAATTATACCTTGATGATTGTCCTTATAATGTTTTTTTTTTAAATGACAGAGAATGTTTCCCTTGAGGATCTTACCACCAGAGAGGAAGACAGGGCAACGGTCCCAACGACGACAACTGGTGCACCAGGTAAATAATCTCATTGAAATTTTTTTATTAATATTACTGAACTAGTTCAATGATATTTAAAAACTGACAATTAAAATTTAATATTATCTGTTTTTGTAGGCGATGCCCTGTCACTGGATGAGACCAGACATCGTGACTACGCAACTAGGTCAGCGGCGACAACTGGTGCACCAGGTAAATAATCTCATTGAATTTTTTTTATTTAATATTACCAAACTAGTTCAATGATATTTAAAAACTGACAATTAAAATTTAATATTATTTGTTTTTGTAGGCGATGCCCCGTTACTGGATGAGACCAGACATCGTGACTACGCAACTAGGTCAGCGGCGAAAACTGGTGCACCAGGTAAATAATCTCATTGCAATTTTTTTTATTAATATTACCGAACTAGTTCAATGATATTTAAAAACTGACAATTAAAATTTAATCTTATCTGTTTTTGTAGGCGATGCCCCGTCACTGGATGAGACCAGACATCGTGACTACGCAACTAGGTCAGCAGTGCGGGTCGAAAGGCACGAAACAGGAGCAGAGCATGATGATATTGGTGATGTAATTAGGAGCTTTAGAAACAGGAAGAAGAAAAAGAAAATTCGATAATGTAAAATATTGTATTATTATAAGACAAACGTTACCATACCTTGAACGTTTTTTGTGTTATATAAAAAACTCATTTATCATACTATTTTTATGTCAAGCATTAATTGCAATGTTTCCTTGCGTACTTTTTGTTGAATTGTTTTCTTATTAGTTATTGAATATTTTTTTTTATGCTCATGAAAGTAAAAAATGAAATATATATTGGGTATTGGGGAATTGAGAGTGATGTGAGGGGGTGGGGGAGGGGCCATAAGAGCTTCCAACTTCACGTGGCTGGCCCTGTTTAGTAGAGAATAATTTATTGGAGCGATTTAATCTTGGAGAAAACCTCCCTCGATCCAGCGTAGCAAAAAAAAAGTCACTGTTGACTTAGTTGCTACTCTTTCAGATCATGGGAGGCTTGTTCCAAGTTCATGTGACTCCAAAAAATTGTTCTTGAAACGAAGAGGAGCTTATTTAGGTATGTTTTGACATTTTCAACATATGTTCTAATATTATCATAAGAATTCATCTTAGAGTAAAAAATACTACATCAATTACTTGTATTTATTGTATAGATAATGATGGATTTTGATTGACTTGGCAGTGCAGGTACAAATCCTCTTGCATCATGAGCAATACAACTTGTCAACTAGGGTCATGTCCAGGATATTTTTTCTTGTGCGCTTGACCAGGTTCGTAATGTCACATTTTGTAAGTTCCTTTACAGTTCATAATTCAATATTAAGCTTGTTCATGATTATTATCTAAGTTTTTTGTATGTGTTTTTTCATCTATTTGATTGTAAGCAACTCTGCATGTTTCCTGTTGTTCACTATGATTTCTCCCATTACCACTCCCAGGATGAATCCGAATTTATTGTTACATGGGTTACTTTATTGTTACTATGATTTCTCCATTTACGATTTCATAGGTTACATCATGTAAAGTTGTCAATCTCAGGTTGGTGATGAGCTTTAGTTCTCCAGATTTGGGGCTTTTCTGATATTTTATCCCTCATGTCATTCTTGCATCACCTCGTTGTTTGAGCATGCCAATTTTCTACCACTTGTACCAATTGGCACATGTCAATCTCTGAGTGGTGCCACATTTCACCTATTTTCGGTGAGAGTTTAGGGTTTCTCTAACATAGCTTCAGAAATCCGATTCAGTGCCTGCTTGAATATTGTCACATAATACTCATGGTTTGGATTGATGAGCATGTTTTGAATGGTTGGTTGATTCATAAGAACCACCCATATAGTCATCTTGAGATATTTCAGAAGTTTTCTCGGGTTTCCTTTTTCACCGTTTCTAGTGGGTGGGATGGTGTGGAGTGATCCATCAATACTGGTGCTCTTGTAGTAGGGAATTTGTTTTTGGGGATATAATGGAGCATTTGATGTAGATATCCCATTGGATGCATTCATAGATGGGCACGAGAGGTCAAGAATTTAAATTAAAAATATGCAACCTCTAGCATGGCAACCTGAAGGCCGCGAGAGACACTGGTTAAAGATTGTTTTCTGCTGGCCTTAATATAGTCATGATTTCTTTCTATTATCTTAATGAAAATATATAGTTTGGTCTCATTAAAATGAGGATTGTGGTTGTATTTCTCTTTGGTTGTTTCTCTCTTAATGCTCTAGAAGTTGCCAAAAGTTGCGATAGTTGTTTAGTTTGCCTGTTACAACTTAAAAGTGGTTTTTAGAAATGGGAGTCATGTTTTTTAAGGTTCATACTAATATGAAGATCTTGTAATTCTATATTTAGGATAAGAGAAGATGGCCTCTGCTTTGGGCAGTATGACAACAATTGCCACATCTACCTCATTGGGTAACAATGGAAAGGGGAAGAAGTTGGGTGCGATGTTTGATAATTATGGCAGACAATTGTCTTCTCTTTCAGTTTTTTCACCCATTTCCTTTAATCGCTCAAGCAGAAGAGGGACTCTGAGATTACGCGACAGAGAGAAGGTAGTTAATACAAGAGCTATGGAAAAGGAGTTGTGCTTCAACAAGGATGGCTCAGTGACAAAAAAATTGCAGGTCAGAGAAAAAATTATGTTTAAAGGAAGGTCACCTGCACGTGAAACTTCACTGCGATGGATCTTTCCTTGTCCACTTATATTCGATTTTAATGTGTTATTTTAATTTTTCATGGAGGTTTTTTTTGGCATATGTTCTGGCATTCAATTGCACACTTACTGAAAGCATTGTCAATTTGTCTTGCAGGCGGTGTGAACAAACTTGCTGATCTTGTTGGAGTCACCCTTAGGGCGAAGGGAAAAATGTTGTCTTGGAGAGCAAGCATGGTTCTCCAAAAATAGTTAATGATGGTGTGACAGTAGCTAAGGAGGTAATTTGTAGATGTGTGCTCTGGTTTTCTTTTTAACGTTGTATTAGTTCCCCCTCTTAAATGTCTTAGATTTGGTAGGCATAATTTGAAAACTCAAAGTGAAAGGAAACATATTTGTTACCCAGTGGTCTACTTGGCCTATGGACTAGCCACATTAGAGTAATGCATAAAGCTTTTCACAACAATAAAAGGAAAGGGTTATGGCTGAGTCAAATTTTATTGTTATTGACAGTGTAATGAAATGTATCTCAATGCCATGGTTTTGGCCTTTTTATTGGTTGAATTAGAGGACCCAGTTGAAAATATTGGGGCCAAGTTGGTAAGGCAAGCTGCGGCAAAGACAAATGATTTAGCTGGGGATGGAACCACAACATCTGTTGTTCTTGCACATGTTGGAATATTGAAAAATTCCAGAACAATGAATGGAGAATAAATCTCCCTTCTTTTAACACGGAGAAAATAAAAATTTCTTTGACAGGAGACAGAGTTTCAATACTTTGAAAACAAACTTCTATTCCCCTCAATAACTCAAAAAAAAAACTATTACACTTCTTCCTCACTGAGAGGGATTACAAAATTATGACTGCTACAAAACGCAGTGCATAAAACCAACTCAATGTCTGTTCAAAACAAACATACTCTGTCTCTAAAACACTCTGTTGTGTTTTTCACTTTCGCACTGCTGTGCATACACACTTAATAAGTTACACTCAGTCATTCACTTTTTACACACTGCTGTGTAATAAAAAATTTACGTACTGTCTCTAAAAAAAACTACCAAGATTTTTTGTCCTTTTTATTTTTATATGCCGTAACATATAAAACATTAAAGAACCCTTTCCGTCGGACTTCAAAAGTCTGAATAGATTGAATTTCAAACCAAATTCGCGTTCCAAAATGGGATGTTGACGTCTGCCTAATTTGTAACACGAATTCTCAATCCAATGTGCCTTATAAAAAATTCGGGTCCGGTTTTCAGGTTTTCAGATTCCCTTCAATTTCATGTGATCCAATATTAATGCTTCACATGTCCTCCTTTTGAATTTACAAAACTGGGGGGTAAATTTCTGTTTGTTTAATTTCTGGTTGGTGAATTGCGTTAATGCTGGTTGTTGTGTTTAAATACAATCCTATACAGAAATATGGCTGAAGCCGTCTACAAAAAAAACTTGCAAGAATTTTAAATGCTGAATTAAATTTCTAGATTATGTGGAAGTTCAAAGAGTGACATAATCCCTTCCCCGCAACTAATTTATGAGATAGTGGAAAGTATGGTGAGAGGAAAATGGTGGGATTTACAATCAACCATATTCACTTTGAAAACAATGGGGAATTAAGAGACCATTATACCTAACAAGTCCTTATAAATATTGAAGCCGAGGCACAAATACATGACAACAACCTTTATATGAGAATTATTTTATTTGAGTAAGGGAATAGTAGTTGTAACTTAAGGTTGCAACAATGGTTCCATAAAACAATTACTTGTATTCGAATGCAGTAATTATGGATTAAAGTTGCAACAACTGTGGCTTGAGGTTGCAGAAGTTGTGACTTGGGGATGCAACATTTGCGACTTAGAATAAAACACATTATATATATATATAAAGATATTATTATACCTGAAAAATACTTGTCAATATTGAAGTTGAGGCATCGATACACGGTAACAATCTTTATACGGGAATTATTTTATTTGAATAAGGGAACAATAGCTGTAACTTAAGGTTGTAACAACGGTTCCATAGAACATTTGCTTGTATCTATTTGCAGTAACTATGCATTAAAGTTGCGCCAACTATGGCTTGAGGTTGTAGGAGTTGTGGCTTGGGGATACAATATCCACGACTTAGAATAAGAAATATTATATATGAAAGAAAGTATATATATTAAGAGATCATTATACGTAACAAGTCCTTGTAAATATTGAAGTTTACGCATAGAGACACGACAACAACCTTTATACGAGAATTATTTTATTTGAGTAATGGAACAACAATAGTAACTTAAGGTTGCAACAATGGTTACATAAAACTATTGCTTGTATCTAGTTGTAGTAATTGGGTGTTAAAGTTACAGTAGCTATGCCTATGACTTAGAATAAAACAAATTATATATAAAATAATATATATATATATATATATATATATATATATATAGATATATATATATATATATATAGAGAGAGAGAGAGAGAGAGAGAGAGAGAGAGAGATTAGAAAATATATTACAACAATATTTATTTAACTAGTATGTTAAAAAAATAAAATTTACCCGGTCGCAAGTGTGGGGGCATCTGGAAAGGTATGGATACCAATCCATTTAGAATATACATGGCATCAACACCCAAATCCGTGATTAGTTTTTGAATATGGAAGATGAAAAAAAAGAGATACATGCCTAAACAAATTAAGAAATGCTACTATTTTGATCACTCACACATTTACATATGCTATTGTCTACACACCTTCTATTGGTGGACGATGTTATCCTATTTCTTGCGAGATATAGTAGATAGGACTAGTATGTGAAGAATCATTAGAGCTCTAAAATCATTTTGGGTTTCATTTGGAATATAAGTAAACCTACTCAAGTCTACCATCACTTTCAATGATTTGGAAGATATGTTAGAAAAAACAATCAACCAAGTGCACCCATTTCAAATACTTGGGATTTATGTTAAGATTTAATGACTATAGGTATGGAGATTGGTTCTTTCCATATCAAAAAGTGGGAAAAATAATCACAATATGGTTATCCTCGGGTGGCACATTAACCTTAGTAGTGTCCATACCAGGATATTGGCATTCCCTAGCTTATATTCTTGTTGGTATCTTGGGAAATATTAGAAAAAAATTCTTTCATTTTATCTAGAAGGAAAGGAAAAGCAAAGGAGGCATCCCTATAGTAAAAAGGAAATGGATTTCCAAGCCAAAAATCACTTGATTCGTTGGATACTAGAGAATATTCATCATTTTTGGAAAGCATTATTTTCCAAGAGTCTTTGGAGAATCATAAAACATTTAGGCTTGTGGCAGGATGTAATAAAATCAAAGTAAATAGGCAAAATTTCATATAAGGATAAATTTTACAAAAGTTCCAACAGTTCTTCCCACCATTTATCTTCTGGTATTCTGGTCCGTTGAAATTTTCTCAATGTTTCATCGGCCTCAGTATATCTGAAAAAGGTAGGCTGAATTGGAAACAAATGCTTTACTTCATGCTCAAGATAAAATAAATTTTCCAATCTGTCATGAAGATTTTTTCCTATTGGCAATGCTACTTTTGATGTACTGGTTGAAGAATTGGCCTGATTGTCAGCATACTTGTCCAATTTTTCAACATAGCTTTAAGGGTCCATTAGTTTATCCTCTGAAACTACAGGACTGAGCAATCCTTTTTTCAACAAAATATCAAATCTTTCTCTGAAGGAAATGATTTCTTCTTGCATATCTGAGCACCTTCGTTCTAGATTCTGCATACGGGTTCTCTTAGTAAAAACTCTTTTTATTTCCAAAATTGTTCCAGTCCTGTCCTGAATACCAAGTTCTACAAGTTGGTGTCTGGTTTGAGTGTTTAGAAACTGTATGAGTTGATTGGCTTCCTCAGGCTTATTTCCCAATTCTTCTCTTGTACTTTGAACTTCTTCTATAGCCAATTTGACTAAATCATTTTGTTCATACATAATCTGAATTGAAGACCATACATCCTTTATTGATTGGATAATTTTGTCCCAAAGAATTTCATTTATTTCCTTTAAAGGTTTCTCCAATGTGAGATCCTTTTCCAATGCTTTAACCAATTTTTCTAATCTTTTGACCTCTCTTGTTTTATCAGCAACACTCATTTTTGAGAGATCATATCTTTGTTCTAAATTAGTAAGTTGTAACTTTGTGTGCTGGAGTTCTGTTACTTGAAGTTTCAATTCATTCATTGACTTTATTAATTCTTCAGAACTCAAATTGGAAGTATTTACCTGTGATAGCTCCGTTGGCTGACCTGTTGTGAATGTACCTGTACCTGTAATTGCCTCTGTTGTTGATGCTGGAATAGTAGACTGCTTGTTCTTTAATGCCTGTTCAAGATCTTTTTCTGTTTCATTTAGTTTCTCATTCAGTTTCAAAAGCAAGTCCATCATTTCTTCTTCAGAATTTTTCTTTATCATCTCTTCAGTTTGTGGATGTCTTGAAGCTGGAAATTTCAATTGCTTTCTCAAAGCTGCAATATCATCATCTTTTTTCTTGATTATGGCCTCTATACCTTTGACATATTTAGGATTGTGACCCAATCCAATGATTATTTCCTCCAATGTCTTTATCCTGTTGTCTTTGGCCTGAGAAGAGGATTTTTCAAGCTGCAATTGTGCATTAGTGTTCTCCAAAGAATCCTGCAACTTCTGAGGTTCCATTACTTTATCGGTCAGAGTAGAATAGATCATTTCACCAGTCTGCTTATGTAACTCAATCTGATCTAAAGGATGAATGTCCTTTGCTAATACTTCAAAATTTGTTCTAATATAATCTGTAGCTGTTTGAGGCTGCTACACTTTTGGTTTGAAGTTACTCATTATCATTTTGCCTTGCTGAATGTCATAAGCTGACATCAATCTTTCTTGATTCTTAGGAACCATCTTCAAATACTGATTGTAAACCTAGAGTCTTAGTGGATCATTCCTGGCTTTTATATTGATAAAGTTTTTCTTTATATCTCCTGCATCTTTAACTAGTGGTTTGAAAGAAGATATTTCAACACTCTGTTGCTTTCGCAGCTCTTTTCTCTATAAATTAGTGGATGCCCCACTGACTGTACCTGTTTTTTGACTATCCAAATCTTCTCTCTGGCTATCAGAAATTTCCTGAACAAAATCTACTTCTGGAAGAGGATTTAATTTTTGTCTTTTAGCATGAGGCTGTTCTGAAGATCCACCAACAGGGGTAGCAACTTCAACATCTCTCTTCTTGCCTTTTTCTATATTGATAGGAGTTTGTAAAATTGAAATTTCTGGCTCATTGATATGAATAGAAGGAATTTGTACTTGACCCTGTTCTTTAGAAGTCTCAGGTTGCTCTGTCATTGTGAATTTTTCAAATACTTTTATGTCAGGCTCCTTTTATTTTCCTTTATATTGTACTATGGCCAATGCACTGATCTCCTGTAAATTTTGCTGAGAAGTCCCTGTAGAAGAAGGACCAATACCTGGTATCTGCACCTGTCCAAAAGAGTCTAGGTCAAGTATTTTCTCAAGGTATTTCATTACATTTTCAACATTGACCTGCTCACTATCCTGTTCTACCAATGTTCCTTCCATCCATTCATCCATATTGGCATATTGTTCAATTTATGGAATTTTGTGATGAATGTATGGTGATAGTTTATTTTTCATTCTTCTATCATAGATAAAGCTATTTGGGTCATAAGGCACCCAGTAAAAACTTTTTTGTAATCTGAGATATTCTTCTAAGATTCTTTCTGCTTCCTTTCCAGCATCTCTAGAGTTACAAACAAAGGGACCTAATTGAATTTTGATCCTGAGTTGAGCCTTTTTCTTTACATTGCAGAAATGAACTATATCTGAGTTAATCATCTACCTGAAATACTCTAGTGAAAAGAGTCTCATGGGGACATATTTGGGCAACTTGAATGGGCACAATTCACATCCATATATTCTGATCTCAGTGTGATTTTGATACAAGTACCGGTCACCTACCCTATATTGTTTTGAGAGCTGTAGAATTTTCTTGATTTCATTATTGACTCTAGGAGGGGAAACTCCTGTTAACAAAGTGGTTGCAGGGTGTACAAATAGGTTAATAAACTCATTATAGGAGTAAGGAGAATCAGAGGAATTATGGGTGATGGCGGACCAAAATATCGCAGACCTAGGATTTCCTTTGGCATCAAGTTTCTGAACATGGAAAGGGAAACTTTCTGATTGGTAATAAATCATGAGATGATATATAACAGAAGAATATTTGAACACTTTTTCATTCTCAAATCTCATGAACTGATCATGGATTTTATCAGCAATGTAGGATGCAAAATCATACTTGACAGCAGGGGATTGTCCAGGCGTAAATATAGACAACAATACTAGGGTTAATTGATCAACATATTCACTAGTATTGAAACCCATGATAAAGGATATCATATTCAGAATAAGCCTGCCCACATCAGTGAAAAAAGTATAACCATAGGGGGGAGGACCTTTGGGCTGATGCTCTGGTAACATGAAGGTTTGACAAATGCAATTTAACTCTTCATGGGACAAATTGGCAGACTTTTCAAGTAATTATCCCATGGACAGGGGAGTGAGGGCTTGACCAGGTTGAAATTGCAACATTTCATTTATCAACTGAGTAGTGATTGGGAAAAGGATGTTCTGACTCAGGGAAAAAACTGCTCTTTGATTGGGGTCATAGTTTGCATGGCAGTAATGAATTAACTCAGGAAAAATATGGACTGAGGGGAGAAGATACATGGGGAGATTGGATTCCCATAATCCAATAATATCAGAACCGTTTATAAAGTTATCTCTGCAGCGACAAAAGGTTTGAAGAGGATTATCACTAAGAACGAGGTCTTTAATTTGAAAATATCTATCTGCTAGGGGAAGATAGTCTAAATCTCTGTGAGGGGCATTCAAAGGTGCGATGTTCAGAGCCACTGGAACCTCCATTTCTGGTTCTTGTGGATTCAGAAATGAATTTCGGGTTTTTGTGAAGAACAAACACAATTACAAGTTTTGGGAATGAAATTTACAATTTTGGTGATTGAACAAGACCAAATTGAACTCTGTTTCCGTCTTTCGTGCGGAATTTAAAACAAAATATAGGATTTCACAGAGTTTTAACGGGAATTGGGGTAAATACCTGTTTTTTGGGAGATGAACAGTGATTAAACAGGTACAGGCTATGGCATACCAACTCTGGATTACTGGTATGCAATTGTCTTCAGCAAAATACAGTTGATGGCACTTGACAGTTTGTTTTTGAAATTCTCTGCATGAGACTTTGGTCGTTCACAGAATAATGAAAATGACGCGGGAAAAATTGTTTTATTCACATAGTCCAAAGGGTGACAGGGTTTTATTTATTTATTTAATGGATGACGTCAGCAGGTACGGAGGATGAGTCACAGGAGGTAAGCGGTAAGCGGTTTCCATCACACCGCTTTTGGGGAAAAGTGGTTTTGGGCAGAGGGCGAGCGATTCCATAGAATGAGTGATGCGTGGCATGGCACTGTTTGAAAACCGCTGGGCCATCACGTGTTATTGTTCAGATGCGGATGGCTAGCGATATCATTAATAACCGTTGATCTCAGATGGGTTGATCGAACAGTGATGGGGACGTGGAAGTGATGGGGATTTAATATGGAGGGCCCGACACAATTAAACGTTAATTAATCTCATCGGGGGGAATCTGATTGGCGGAGTTAATTAGTCGCGAGGATTAATCAATTTGTTTATAAAAATGCAGGAAAGTGATCGGGAAATGATTTAACCAAGGTTAGCGGTTAAGGGAGGTATTGGGGATTTTACAAAGGGTTTATAGTTTTAACCTTGGGAAAGGGAGTTGGGGTATTAAAATACATAGGGGAAGAATTATTTTTGTATTAAAACACGTAATAAAACATGTTTTAATTATTTTTTCAATATACTTTTATTATATGATAATTAAATCAGATTAATCTAATTACCATAGGGGGCAGAATTTAATATTACGATATATTTAGCCAAAGGGGGCATAAAGTGGGTTTTTTATTTAAACATGTGGGAATAAATAACTTTGGCTAAAATTTATTAATGGGTTTTTGGGGATATTATATAAAAAAGAGTTATATATAATAGGAGAAGGTTATTTTTGTAAGGATTTAATACATAAAATCAATGTTAATATGACAAGGGAACAATGTAAACTCAAAATACATTAATATAACTAAGAAAGTGAAGATTTAAAAGAAAATTGCATTATAATCACTTCATCACTTAGACTTAGAATAAAATGTGATTTTGAGGGTTTTTTATGAAATAATGCATAATTTTCCTAAGTAAAATGGGATTTTACTTAGCAAACGATGTTTAGAAATGAGTGAATGTTATGAAGAATGACTTCAAGTACTTAGGCTTTTCCAATACAAAAATCTTATTGAATCAGGTAATACAAAAATGCCAATGAAGCCAATCAAGTAGCTGTAACAATAAATGGATAACTTGATTGCTTGTGATCAAAATTGGAAGTATATTATGATCATGTGCCTTTATAATAAATGATATGATGTGTAAAGGCCACTTTTTATGTATTTGATCCTTATAGAGAAAACATGTTTGCAGATTTGGGCTAAAAATATTCTCCATATAATCTGATATAGGATCAATAAAAGTATGATGTATGTTATTTACTTCTAGGCCTTCAATGACCAGTTGCTCAGTTGTATTTTGAATATTAAGCCTTGAAACTATTTCTTCTATCTTTTGTTTGAAAGAATAATCATCCTCAATATGCAAGTCAAAAGATAGTACAATTTCCTCTTGCTTAGGAGAAGGAAGATTTTCAAAGAATTCTTTAGGATTTCGGAAATTGTATCACTGAATTTGAGAATGCAAAAGTTTAATTTCATTTTCATAATTTTCAGAAATTATCTCAAGAACACATATTTTCGGTTTGGGAGAATATTTTCTTGATTTCAAAAGAAGAAATAAAGCTCTTAAAAAATCCTCATCAAGCTGAAGTTCTAATATCTCATCCCTCAAAATAGCTAGTGATTGTTTTGTGAAATTGTCATAATTATCATCATACTGATCATGTAAGTCTAAAAAATCTTCTAAGAACCTTGATTTTCTTAGGAATAGGTCATTTTGTAATAGCTTGCATCTTTTGAGGCTCCAACTTCACTCTTTCCTTTAAAACAATATGAACCAAATACTCGAATTCTTATTTCCAAAAAGCACATTTAGATATTTTTACATAAAAATGATTGTTCTCAATAATTTATATAACTTTTCCACATGTTTAGTGTGGTATTCCCATGATTTATTATAAATATGTGTATTATGAAAGAAAACCAACACAAATTTTATAAGATGGGATCAAAAAAAATTGTTCTTAAGTCGAGCCCGCCGGACTTCAAACGACAATAAACCATAATTCAAACCAAATTCACGTTCCAAAATATCCTGCTGACGTCGGCCAATTTTGTGACGCGAAAACCAAATGAATTCCGCCCTAATCTTTTTCGGGTCCGAAGTTGGGCTGGCGTGCGGAGGGAGAGTTATGACGTGAATTTCTTATCAAATTTTCCCTAATATTTTTCGGGTCCAGATTTCCATTGCGCGAGCGGCCCAAACAAAGATCCGCTCCAATCAATTTCTGCCACGTGTCCTCAATTAAAAATTTCCCTGCTCTCGGCTGCGGGTGCATTCGATGGCGTTTAAGGCGATGGCACATGGATGTGGCGATTTCATATCAATCGCATTAAGATTTAACGCTGTTCAATTAAGTTCCAAGGTTTTCACATAAAATCGCATTAAATTTTAACGCTGTTCAAGATCGGACCTCCACTCTCGTTAGCGATTCTGCATGATCCAATATGGTCCGGCCTTCGGCTCTCATTAATGATCAGAGATTAATTATGAAGAGTGTCCTTCGATTGCATTGCATTGATAAAATGGAATTTCACTATGGCTTTTTAGACGAGCCGGTTGCTGGGTTACACTGCCTGCTCACTGTGACGAGAAGGAGAAGTGGCTAGCTAAACTGCTGCTTAGACCTTGCTGCATATATGCATTTCTCTTGGTCTGGTCCTTGTCTATCTTCCTCTGTTTCTTGGAATTATGCTTCTCTGTCTCCTCTTGTGCCCACTGCTGAGACTACACCCATGCCTCGCCTGCGTCATAGGATGCGTTGCCGCAGGGGGAGCACTAGAGGTCAACCCCTGCGCGCTCCCTCCAGCCCCTCAATTGAGTCATCTTCCCAGTCCAGTGATTATCACACAGGTCGCTATCCAGATAATAGAAGTGGGCGGGGTCAGGTTGTAGGATATAGCCACTGTATGGGCTCCCCTGCTCCACATTTCCCCAACGCTTCACTTTCTCCCACGACGCGCACTGCGCATTTTTCCTTTAATTTCTCTCTGAACTGCGCATGCATCACAGCGACAATTACTGTGGTTTTCTGGGAGGATGCCCAGATGGAAGAACAATGCACCCGTCTGGCGGGAATGAGCTCAGAAAAAGCCGGCCAGCATTCGAGCCTTCAGGAGGGGAGCGGTGGCATGACTATGGAGGTAGCACCTAGCGATCCTGGACCTTCCGAAGGATGGTGCCGAATCATCGAGGAGCTGGAGGAGTAGTTTGGTTAATTCGTTTTTCTTGCTTCGCGGCCCACTTAATTGGGCTGCTTTCAGATTATATTATTGTGCTGGACCTCTGTAATATTTCTGAATTCTGTAAACGTTCAAGACTGGTTTCCCCGTATGAGGGCAGTCTTCTTAATTTTTTGATGACAAATTTGCCATGAGTCTGGGCAATGTTTTTGACTTCGGTGTAATTTTATTCCCACTGTTAATAGATTAACTTTACTTAGAAAAAAAATGTTGCCCTGTTTCTATTTTAAACCTGTTTTTTGAAATACAGAGCCATGTTTATATGATTGTTTATAGTCAAAGCGCTGCGAGGTGGTTTATTATATTAATATTTCACAGTCGAATTATGTTCATAACAATTGGAAAAAAAAAATGTTGCCCTGTTTCTATTTTAAACCTGTTTTTTGAAATACAGAGCCATGTTTATATGGTCTACATATTATACTCTTTCTCTGTATATCTACAGGAACCTTTTTTCTATGAACAGGGTGGATGCTGTAGCGGGCTACTAATGGAAACAAGCGAGCCTGAACCTTACATCTCGGATGTAACAGATGGTTACCAATACTCCTCACATGATTAGCGTTTTTCTCTGTTCAAGGATTTTGGGTACTTTAATTTGTATTTGGAACAATGGACGTCGGTACTCTATCTGTTGCTTTACTATTCTACATACTGCTATTTCACTTTCTTATAGATGCCTGGGGCATATTTGGATGCTTTCTCAGATTGTCGATAATCTCCATGTGGACCGTTACTGGGTTTTATATCATGTCCCTGTATGTGACATGGGGTATTTTTCTATCATTGTCTGGGGTGGGACTTCCACTTTTCTGGATGGATATTTAGGTTCCAATCTTCAGATGTGAAAATGTAATGACTTCATGGACTGTTTTAATTCATATAATATATTCAAAACAACGTTTTTTCTCTTGTGAAAATAAAATGATTAATGTTTATCACTCTGCCTTCAAAACTAGCGATGCTGGTCTATGTAGCTGGTTTATTGATATGGTCTGATGGTCTTTTTATATTTTGGACATATGAAACTCCTCACATGATTAGCGTTTTTCTCTGTTCAAGGATTTTGGGTACTTTAATTTGTATTTGGAACAATGGACGTCGGTACTCTATCTGTTGCTTTACTATTCTACATATTTCTATTTCACTTTATTATAGATGCCTCGGGCATATTTGGATGCTTTCTCAGATTGTCGATAATCTCCATGTGGACCGTTACTGGGTTTTATATCAAGTCCCTGTATGTGACATGGGGTATTTTTCTATCACTGTCTGGGGTGGGACTTCCACTTTTCTGGATGGATATTTGGGTTCCAATCTTGAGATGTGAAAATGTAATGACTTCATGGACTGTTTTACTTCATATAATATATTCAAAACAACGTTTTTTCTCTTGTGAAAAAAAAAATGATTAATGTTTATCACTATGCCTTCAAAACTAGCGATGCTGGTCTATGTTGCTGGTTTATTGATATGGTCTGATGGTCTTTTTATATTTTGGACATATCACACTCCTCACATTATTAGCGTTTTTCTCTGTTCAAGGATTTTGGGTACTTTAATTTGTATTTGGAACAATGGACGTCGATACTCTATCTGTTGCTTTACTATTCTACATACTGCTATTTCACTTTCTTATAGATGCCTCAGGTATATTTGGATGCTTTCTCAGATTGTCGATAATCTCCATGTGGACCGTTACTGGGTTTTATATCAAGTCCCTGTATGTGACATGGGGTATTTTTCTATCACTGTCTGGGGTGGGACTTCCACTTTTCTGGATGGATATTTGGGTTCCAATCTTCAGATGTGAAATGTAATGACTTCATGGACTGTTTTACTTCATATAATATATTCAAAACAACGTTTTTTCTCTTGTGAAAAAAAAATGATTGTTTATAGTCGAAGCACTGCGGGGTGGTTTATTATATTAATATTTCATGGTAATTGGAACGCCCACAATTCATAACAAATATTGGAGATTTACTGTCTTGTTTTAAAGTTTCATTTTTTTTTTAAAATTGAACCCGCCGTCGGTATACCTACGCCTTGTAAGCATCGGAATTGCGACAGCTTAAAAACGTCAGACCACATTTCGTCGGAATTGCGACAATTTACAAACGTCGGAAGAGCGACGTTCAAAACGTCAGACCACATTTCGTCAGAATTGCGACAGTTTACAAACTTCCGAAGAGCGACGTTCAAAACATCGGACCACATTTCGTCGGAATTGCGACAGTTTACAAACGTCGGAAGAGCGACGTTCAAAACGTCGAACCACATTTCGTCGGAATTGCAACAGTTTACAAACGTTGGAAGAGCGACGTTCAAAACGTCGGAACACATTTCGTCGGAATTGTGATAGCTTACAAACATCGGAAGAGAAACGTTAAAAACGTCGGACCACATTCCGTCGGAAGTGCGACAGTTTACAAACGTAAGAAGCACGACGGTTTGGGAAATGTCGGAAGAGCGACGCTTGTTTGGAACTGACGGAAAAAGTGTCGGTAGTGCGACACTTTGTAAATGCGTCGGAATTGCGACAGCATGGTAAACCACACTTTACCCATCCTTGAACTGTCGCTCTTGCGACAACTATGTGTCGGAATAGCGACGATTTGGCCGTCGGAAATTGTGCCAAATTTTCTAGTGGATACAGGGGCTATCACAGTGGTTCGGGAGCTTATGGCAGTAGCACAGGATTTTAAAATTTTTCAAAGGGTCAGTGGTTTCATCTTTATGGTGCAGAGGTGGTTTCTGGTTTATTTCATGGTGCTTAGGTGGTTGGGCAGTTTATTTTGAGGGGATACGATGAAGTGGAGAGGCGACACGTGGTAGAGGGGAGGGGTTGTAAAACCGACCATTTCACAACCCCTCAAAGGTTTTAACCAAAATTCATTTTGAGATGTGATAAGGCATGAAGGCCGTAGGATGAAGGGGGGAGGATCAGATGGTGGTCGAGCGGTGGGCCGATTATGGGCTGATTTGATAGGTGGGGTCAGGGTTCAATGAATCAGCAGGTTTAAATATGAACTAGGGCCAGGGTTAATATCAACGCAGAGGGGAAAAGGTTTAAAGCAAAGGATTTAATATAAAGAGGAGTCAGGGTTTCAATGTAACGGGGTCGGGTGAAATAGACAGGGTCTGTTTAAAAGTGGGACGCGGGATAAAATTTATTTAAAAAAAATGTAAAAGTGGGTTTTACATTGTTTTAAATGAAAGAAGGGGAATGAGTGGAGGGGAAAGGATTTTTATCAATGGGAATGGGGTTTTAGGGGTGAAAATGGGATTTCAAAGCATGGGAGTGTTAGAAAAGGTAAAATGAAAGGTAATGGAGAGGTTAAATAAAAAAATAATGAAGGTAGTGAGATTTCTGAAAATAAATGATAGTCAGGGAATATTATTTTCAGTATGAAAAATATAAGGAATATTCAGTCATCTTGTGATACTGTAAAAATTCAGGAGTCTAACACTTTTCTGAATTGTTCTATCTATACATGTGCCTTCTTTTCCCACATGCACACCCAGGACTTGGACACACTTTCCAAGGTACCAAAAATGAACAGGGGTAGGGTGGTTACATCCTCAAAAGGGGGTTTTCATACACAAAAAATGTTTTGGCAAGCAATGAGACGGGACACCCTACCTCACATATTTGGGCTCCACCATCCCGTCAATTCATACGAAATTTTTTATAGAATAATATAGATTCAAAAAATAGACAATACAAACATGTATAAAGGATTTGTGAAATTTTTTCTCAATAAATTCATCAATGTAACATAATGTGCCCTCCTGGTTGTTGTTAACAAAATATAGACTCCAACTCAACCAAATGGATGTTTAATAAAAGGTGAAGTAAAGTACCCTCTTTACCTTCTCAAACAATAAAATCAGATTGTCTCGTGTTGTCAAAAAATGCATCTCAACAACTTGAACTAAAAATTTTAAACTTGCTTGATAAAACTGGAACCAACACATGAAAATGCATATGCCCTCATTTACTTAACTAAGAAACAACATGCAAATTATTGAAGCTAACAATATCCCTTCCAATCTATTGTTGGTGCATGCATGCATGTCTCAATGTTAAAACTTGAAGTACATGATTAAGGAATCAAAACCAACAAAAACATACATAAATCTAAACCAAATAACATAGACTACCAATGGCAAGGTAATACCCTTTTAATTGTTACCATGAATAAAAAGGTTAAAACACCTCTGAAACATTCTACGGGACGTTAGACAACCTTTTCAACAACTTGGTTTAGGTATGAAATGCTTACTAATATATCAAAAATATGGATGATAGACTAAGATAGACTATAAAAGTTTCATTTTACAAGCAGTAAATGTCTACTTGCATTTTCAAATAGTACATAAAAGAAATAAATACATGACATAAGTTGTGGACAGGTTATAACACAAAATAAATAATGAATTTCAAAGAAAGACAACCTACATACTACAACTCTAAATATTATGTGAGTTGTGCTACTTATTTACATGAGAAACAGTTGCGACAAGTAGTGGCCTTGCAAGTACTGCACATGCTAAAATGTCAATGTCTTCCTCCCCTAAAGGCTTTGCAGAGTAGGTTGCAATGCACATAGACACATCATAGAGGTGGTGATTTTCTACCATAACTTGTTCTGCCCTCCAAAAACTATAATCAAATGAGAGTGCTTCCTTTTCAAGATCATTATTTCTCCTTTGAAATGAATTCATCGATACTCTTTGTCCTTCACAATCTCTCCTCTTATCATCTAATATGTGTGTGCTTATTCTTGCATCCCTATACCTTCTCACCTGCTCTCTCCACATTTCCTTCCATACTTGTCTTTCAATAAGCCTATCATCTATAAACCTTCCCTGATTAGCCTGTATAGACTCGAAAATTGTAGTGCTAGTGCTTGAACTCAACTCCTTTATGTTTTCCTCCTGACCTGTTCTTTCTTGTAAAATTTTACTCCTAGAATTCATCCCGCAACTATGGTTCTTTATGAAACCATTTTCATACTGTAAAGCACCAAGATTACCGTTTTCAAGATTTTCCTTTGTAGACATTCTTTTATCAGCTTCAGTGTTAACCCCATATTTTCCAATGTGACTTGATTAAAAAGGAGATGTCATTGCATTTTGGCCACATCTAAAGCCTACAAAAATAGAACTTTGGTGCTTTTGATTTGGGCATGAACTTATTGGAGAATCTTCCAATGATCTGGGGCAAGTGGGTTCATTTTATATTTCAAATAAATGTCTTTTCATTTCATAGGCATCAATTCCTTTACCCAATTTTTCTTATGTCTTTTTGAGGCTTTCCAAACTGCTTGAAGATTCATCCAATGATATGAGAGAATCAATTTTAATGTTCCTGCTACTATCTCTTAGTCTTGAGCTATCAGTTTTAGCTCCTCTCTTAAAAGGGTGTCTGCTTGCAATATCTAATTTTCCATCGATGTAAATATCATGAAACCTTGGAATTCTACACTTGGAATGATCCTATCTATCTTCCTCATTCTCTCCCAGCAAACCACATATGTAACCATTACCTTCATTTTCCACATGCAATTAGTCCCTTTGGATACTACAACTTTCATCGTTTTCAAATTTTGAAAGGTGGCTAACAGTCTCAGTTCTTGCAAAGCTATGACCATCGTCCATTGCTTGAGAATTGACACAATCCCATCCTCCAACACTTGCAGTTCTAATTTTAATACATTTTTTTTCCAACAACTTTTCACACATTGTAAACCCATGCAAACATTCTGAACTATGTGATATTTTATGAGAATCACTCCATCGATTTTTAGAGGTGCCACTAGTTTGGAAAGAATTGTGCTCGAGAATAGATAATGGCTCATAATTACGACATAACCCATCTACATTACAAACGAAAACATCATATTGGCATGGGGGAAACTCAGCCTTTGGATAACCTTTATCCTCAATGAACTCACTGGTCCTATCATGGTGCTCATAGGAGAGCCTTTGAGAGCTTTCATGGCTATACCCTAAACTCACTCCCTCTGATTGTGAGAAAGACATTTCATCCTTCTCTACATGAATATGATAACTTTCCTTGGTCATTCCTAACTTACAGAGCCTTTGAAAGCCTTCACGGCTATATGCTGAACCTGCTCCCTTTGATTTTGAGGAAGACACATCATCCTGCTCTACATGAGTATGATAACCCTCCTTGTTCTTCCCTGAGTTACTAGTATTTGCATGTTCAGACTTGACATAAAATGATTCTATGTTTCTAGTCCCATGATTAGTAATTTTGAGAAGTTCTTCAAGCAAGCCTTTTCCCTTTTTGGGCCTCTTCTCCACATTAGCTTCAACATATAATTTTTCCCCTAGATCAAGATCTTCAGATATATTTGTCTTTCACTTTCATGAAAATTAAATGGATTTATCCCAAAATCTAACTCATTCTTTGGGGTAGAACCAGTTTCCCTAATCAAGATGCCTTCATTTTTATCTGACTTGGACATTTATTTATTATCTAAAGAAGACATGAAACCATTCTCTAGAGACTCTGACTTCAGGAACTGTGTCTTTGCATTCTCATGGTTTGTTTCTGAAAATTTACCAGATGGAAATTCACTATTGATATTATTTTCGCTGACACCATATTCTCTCTCACACTTCTCGCATTAATGTCTTGAAGATATGAAGAACGTATCTCATCTAGATGATTTTTTCTTAAGTGGATCGTAACACTCTCTAACAAATCAACCAACTGAAACCTTTTTTGTTTTGGAAAATTGACAATGAAAGAAGGAATAAAATCCTTGAACTCATTCAATCCCTGGAGTATCACAAAGTGAATGACTGGAAGCATACGTCTCATGACATAATTTCTAGGTGTAATTACTTGTCTGAGGCTAAAATTCGACAGGCATCTGATTCTTGAACAACCTTGAAAGTGAAGTTTGTTTTGTAAGAAGAGGCTCCATAAGAGTCCAAGATTCATTAAAGCCTGTTGAGATTCTCTTCCTAGTCTACTTTCACTGCAATGGCAAGAATCAATATCTTCTATTCCATTGTAGTTTCCCTGGGTAGATATTGAAGCATTGGATGTTTCATCTCGTTCATCCTCACTCTCCCCTTCCGTTCCATATAGAAATTCCCTACTCTTTAAAATGACATTATCAAAATCTGGCCCATACTCTAAATGAGTAAGAGCATTGTCTAATTTTGAAAAATCTCCAGATTTAGTATCCATGAACATGAATTTCTCCATAGAAGCACCAATCTTTGCATAAAACATGTAGAGGGCCCATGAAGCTAGCTCATCCTTGGGTCGTCCCAGCCTTACAACAAGTGTTTGTAGCTCTTGAAACTCTTTCACCATTGAGTATATCTTTTTTATTTTATCTTCATAGTTAGAATAATTATCAAGACAAACTATAGACAAAGAAGATATGCATGTTGCATGTCTGAAAAAGCCCCGGGAGATAGCCATGCATCGTACTAGAGATTTAACATCTTCAGGAAGGCAATCAAACAAATCTGGTTGTGTGTCTTCCATATTCATTGTACTTCTACAAGACATTCAATAAAATTTAAGTGAGATCATCAATCAACTCTTGTAAAAAAACCTTAAAAATATCAATTCTGAATTGTTTAATTTAAATGTCAAAATACCACTTTAAAGTCTCAGGCAAAGATAAACACATACCCGATGCTATACAATATAAATAGGGAAAAAATAGGTGAAATTTGAAAGCCTATAAAAGTATTGGTGCACCCTCTTGTATACTATACTGCCACGCCCTCATCCACAGACCATCATGCTGCACATAAATCAATGTTGTACAGATCTATTAATATTGCCACATGTATGCAAGGACCTACAGTACTACTTGTTATACCTTATACTGTACACTTGTTCAAAGAATTTCTATACCAAGGTTATGAATTGTGGATGTCCCAAAACTAATAAATTTTTCCTATTATGATTCAACTATTGATCACATCAAGATATGAAAGCAATTCTTATAAACTATTCCCTAACAATATATGTAAACATTATGATTTCCATCTAACAAACCTGGTAATTTTTCTTGGAGAATGTTCCATTCCTGCTAAACTTTCTTCATCCATTTACGCCTATTAATATGCTATGAAAAAACGTTTAAAAACTTCAATCATACACCATAAACATGGAAAATAACATTTATTTTGGCAACAAAAATCACAAAAAGGGATGAGAATAGCATGCCCTTTAATAAATGTATACCTGGTTTGTTTCTTGGTGGTAGAAGTGACCCATAGGGTCCTTTACATTGTCAAATTGTTTGAAGTGACCTAGGTCATGACAACTACTACTGGGCAAGCTATGCAGTGAAAGTTCCTCCCTTTTATGTTCCATATGTACTGTATCTTCCTCCATTTTCTATTCCATATCAATTTTACCAAATATCAACTTAACTAAATCAAAATCAACAACTTTCCAGCTTGCAAGACCATCTTAATCATATTATTCAACATTATTGCAAATCGATGCAACATCTTCATCTCTACGAACCACAAATATTTGTTGAGGTCCAACCTGCATAACAAACACAAAAAATTAACCTTTGGCAACAAAAGTAAATTCATACTGTTTATTCTGTGATAGCCTGTTTATAATGTGGCAATGATACCAACGAAGAAATGGTAAGAGGTTACCATGGTTTAATTTAATATTATAATAGTTGGAAAAACTATAGATAGTAAGTTATAATTTAAATAGAATGGTAGGTAAGTATGTTAAAGTTTATAATAAGGGTAAGTGTAACCTTGGGAAGAGAATTGAAAGGGGGGGAAATACCAATGATGTATAATAAAGGATGAACTTCTTGAAGAGGAATTTGGTTGTTGGCAAGGTGCTCAGTCTACATAGGCTTCCTAATATCTTAATAGTCCAAAATCTAGTTTGTATTAAGGGATCGTTTCTTAGATCATCTGGAAGGTATGGGACAATGAAAAAGCTTTAGATTTAGATTTGGAAGGCATTGGACATGGAAAGAATAAAATGTTGACTATGGAAGTGAAGCTTATGACTTCATCCTTAAAGACAATGTTGGGGATGAAGTTGACATTGTGAATCACCCATCGCTTGTTCAATATTCTATCAGTCACCTCCAAGGTGATGCATTTACAAGTAAAGCATGAAATGATAAAACAAATAACATAATTGCATTAATCGCTCCCTTCATGACATTATTAGACTACCCTTTTAGCATAATTTCGATTCGATAGCATAAATTCTTGTGTCAACTATTGAAAGGAATACAACATTGGAAGTATGTGCAACAAAATTCCAACTTGTTGGTAGATGCCTACATCCACTATACAATTCAACTCACCTAAAAATGTAGAATCTCTGACCCAAAGCCTATACGATCTACTTGGGACTCAGTTTTCATCATCTCAATATTATCTGTAGCCTGAAAAGTAGATATCAAAGTTAATAGAAAATTTTTCGAAAAGAAATATAATAAACATAATAAATATGTTTAACGAAAAGTATTGATACCTGTGTCACGACTGGAACCTGAGAAGGAATAATCTCTTCAGGCAACCCTTGATGTGTAGCACATACGTGGATATTAAATAATGTTAAGAGCCACACCATATAAAATTATGTTCATCTTAAATTCACTTGAAATTTAACTTAAAAATCTAGATAGATAATACATGTGAGGCCACAGGAACATATGAAGGTATCATGTCTTCAGGAAGCCCTTCATATGTAGCACTAACCTGCAAATTCCATAATGTTAAGACGCATACCATATAAAATTATGTGACATAAATTCATTTTCAATTTGACGTACAAAAATATAGATAGATAGTAATGAATGTGGCACCTATACATGATCATATCCATGATCTACAGAATGAGGATAAGGGGCAAAGAAATTTTGTTCTAAGAATGTTGTAAACTACATAAGTTAAGTAAATATATTGGCGTAATTTTTTGGAGACTAAATGTATATACACCAAAAAAAACATGTTACATACACTCTAGGTCATCTTATAAATATGTATTTTAAAATGGATCAAAACATGCTTGTACATACCTTGCCCATGGTGTGCATTTGTTGTCTAATGGCTCGCTCATAGTGCTCTCTACAGGAGGATGCATACTCCAGAATCTCATATCGCTCCATATCCCTCAACACGTCATCTGGAATACTCACAAATGAATGAACTCCTACACTTGATGAAGGTTGGCTTGTCCCTAAGCCGACTTCCACCCCTCCTAAATAAGTTGCAATATGTTCTTGTATCTTCTCCCTCATCTGAGATGCAACACTTAAGATAAGGGCTAACTTCTCTGGAAGTGTAACTATCGTAGGTGGTCGAGGTGCTAAACGAGGTGCTGGAGGCCTAAACCCAACATCTCGCATAGCATCAAGTCATTCATATGTACGACATTATCCAGCTCCATAGAATTTGGACCCTGTATGTATATAGTTAGGGTCCATGTGCTCTTAGAATTGAGCATACAACATCCTAAAAAAATATTGCGGTACCTCATCATTATTTGGGAACTTCCCCTATACATACAGGAACTTCTCATAAATATAAGGTGCAATATTGGGATCATTGAATCTTGCAATCTTTAGAAGTTTTTTGTCTTCAGGCCACAAGTCAAATAGTGAAAAGGCCATTTCTTTAGTGACCCTACTTTTAACTTCATTGTAGGAGTGGATACCAATCACTGATGCTCTCCTCCTACGCATCATGTAAAAAAAAACTTGGGTTGATGGTCCAACCCCACGATAAGTCTCTATCAAACTCTCCAAATTGTGCAAAACAATTTGGAGACAATATTGACTAGGGGAAGAGAGATTGCAACTTTGAAATTCATTGCGAAATCTCGTGAAATGCTCCCTCATCCCATCAAAATTAAGTAAGGAGATGGTGTCTTCCCAAGGCATCTCCTCAGGAATATCACCGGGATGGGTGTAATTGGGCTCATAGCTCAGATTTTGAGCAAAATCATGAACCCTACTACCTCTCCCCCTAGGAGGGCGATGACCACCACCTGTAACATGTTAAATTATTGCACATATTAAAAATTAAATAATTTATAAGGAAAATTGTATTTAAAAAACTTGTCTGGTCATTTCAAAATACCTCGTGGAAAAACTATCTCATCCTCTTCGCTCATCAGACTAGGATTGTTTCCTTCCGAGGAATGAAGGTCTCTACTAGCCATTGTATAAAACATTAAATTGTTTTATCACACAAGTACATGAGACACACAATAAGTTTCACATTAAACATACATTAAACAATAAATTTTCCTTTATATTCTACCTGAACGAGATCTATCCAAGTGTGGGATGGATGCCACAAGCTGAGACATTGTTCTCCTTTGTCCCTCACCAGCAATAGGGCCAACCCAACTCGTACATTTTCACCTATGGAGAATAATTTTTTCACATTAAACACATGTCATTTGAAAAAAAAATTCACCTATTAAACATTGAATATAATGTAAAATTGAACATTTTAACTAGCAATCTAATGTGTACCTATATCGTGTATAATATACCCCTCAAAATGGGATCTAAGAAATTGGGGACCAATTGGAACAGGTCTATGGGGCTCCTTTTGTTCGATTTGGTGTCTGGGCTCATGAGTCATATGAGTGTGTCCACTTGTGTAGGACAAAAAATTCACATTAATCAATTTTTCAAAACGAACAATAAATATAACCTACTTGAAAACATGACATAAATAAACGTCTAATGTACCTAATAATCCTCCTCGCATGGACAGGTCTCTGGAGGGTTCGCATGATGCCATTGTTGCTATAGTATCAAATCAAATTTTTGCCCCTCATAAACAAATTAGAAAACAAATTATCAATCAACAGTCATGTCATCAACCAATGGATAACAGGTACTATAGCTCCTTGACATACAAGGGCTCGACAATAGTACATGGCCTAATATCTCATGGCACTAACTAAGGTGGGTCAATCGTTCCTCTAGTTGTACAACTTGACTACATAGGTATTAGTGAGTGGTCTCCTCAAGTGTTGTTCTACGTCTTTTGGAGCAATAGTACGGTTGGTTAGGCTATGGAACGACGACTTCAAGTATACCTGGGGGAATTCATAATTCCTAAAGGTACATGGAGGTGAGATTTTTTTACAAGTATTGTCTTATGTTGTAGTATTGCAAGCCAATGTGATTCCACTTTATTTCCTACGTTTATTGTTCCTCTACTGTAGTATTACCCAGTTATGGATAGATCGCCGTGTTATTAAAGGGAATTAGAACACAACACCAAAATAATTTTTAAATGTATATAAGCTTGCTAACCAAAGGAAAGGTATCCTAAAATAGAAAGAAAATAACTTTTGCAAGGTATGTTTTAAGGCTGAAATTGCAAAATGTTCACAACTTCTGCTATACTTCTTTGATTGGCTATTATGACCCCAATCATGAAATGATACAAAATCATTAGATCTATTGTCATTGGATTGGCAGAAATTATTGCAATATATCAAAACATATCCAATCAGCTGAATTTGTTACCTTCCAAGAAAAATTACAAAAGATGTTGAGTTTACATAAATGATATCTCCAATTATTGTACTTCGTTTTGGACAATTCTTTTCTTCTAGGATAGGGTATTTTTCAAGAGAAATTTAATTTTGAATTGCATTCTCCAAGTTTTGCATAGAAAATTTCAAACTACTTGAATGTTGATATACTCTCTTTTCCAAAACAAACCAAAAAAGATATATTTTTTTCTTTTTTGATTTGTGCCCAAAAATTTATCACTACATGCCCAAGAAATAAATTTGACACAAATTTTCTTTTAATCAACTCCAAAACTTTGGAAAATCACTAAATGTAGTGCAAAATATAGGAATACAAGAGAAATAGAGATAAACAATAACAAATATATCTTTGATTATAAGATATATAGAGCTACGTTAATTTTCCTCTTCAAGGGTGTGCCTTGCAAGAACTGTGCTCCAAATAAAGTCAAGGTCATTAGCAATACATTGCATAACATTCCACACAATAGATAACTATCCATAGAGAGCCTAAACTACCCAAGGTCTTACTTATAATGAGAGCATACTAACTAATTCAAATTAGAATGAAGACTGAAGATATTCTGAAAAAGGAATTTCGAACTCATGAGGGTCATTACGAATTTTTGTTCATGCCTTTTGGCCTTACCTATGCACCTTCTACATTTTAAGGGTTGATGAATTCCATTTTCAAACCCTTCCTTAGAAATTTGTGCTAGTATTTTTTGATGATATACTAATCCACAACAAGTCTTGGAAGGATCATATTCAACATGTTGACAAGGTGCTCAAACTATTAGAGAAGAAACACTTATATGAAAAACATCCAAATGTTTCTTTATAGTACAAGAGGTGGAATATCTGGGTCATATTGTATCTCACGAGGGTGTTAAGGTAGACCCTAACAAAATTAAATCCATTAAGGAATGGAAATTCCCCACAACCATAAATCAATTGCGAGGATTTCTCAAGTTAACAGGCTATTATCGCAAGTTCGTTAAGAATTATGGGAGAATAGCAGCTCCTCTAACAACATTACTGAAGAAATATGCATTTTCATGGACTTCTGAAGCAACTAAGGCATTTAAACATCTTAAAGAGGACATGTGCCTAGCACCGGTCTTAGCTATGCCATACTTCACAAAAAACTTTATTGTTGAATGTGATACCTCAGGAAATGGAATTGGTGTTGTTTGTAGAAATTAGCTGAATAAATCACTTATTCAATGAAGATTAACCCGATCATACATCAATTTCGAATTGCATGCATAACACATAACCCTCTTCTACAATTAATTGTCACATGCGGAAATAATATAGAAGCAATCTCACATCAAATCAATCACACATTAACTCAGTATGTATGGGGAAAGCCTATAGCTGAAAACCCTGCAGCTATTGTGTATATTATAATGGAGAAATCATGTAACAATCATAGTACAAAAACTCTTCACAAGCTCTCATGCACTACCTCCCATGCTACACACTATCAAGCTAGATCTAGCAAATCACTTGCTCCAATCCTTAGCCACTTGATAGCCAGCCTCTATTGCGTATTTTAATGCTAGGTAATGGCCTCCTTATATAGATAAACCACCAGCCTAAACTTTGCAATACTCATAGCTTACTCCACCTATCTATGTGTTGCAAATAGCAACAGTATAGTTACAATTGATAGCTAACTCTACCCTTTCATCTATCTCTTTCACTGGTCTTCACTGAACTGATCATGCACTGTAGTGAACTGAAGTGTTCTTGAGTTGACTAATGAGTTAATATTTAGTAAATTAAATATTATTTAATTTACTCCACTCATATCTAATTGATTAGCTAGTTAACTAATCTCAACTAGTTCAACCGAAATAAATAGAACACAACTCCACTATTTGTCCCGTTAACTCCTCCAAAACTTCTGCCACTGAAGTCTAACTGAAGCCAACCATGCAAGATGCCATCAAACCCTAGGAACCACGTGATTCCTTGTGTCAGTTGCATGAGTCACCTCCATGACTCAAACTGAAGTGCGCCAAGAGAGTAAACCGCTGTTTATAGTCAAAATATTATTAAGGGTAAATAATATTTGACTTCCATATTTTTAGGAGATCAGTCTAAAAATAGCCTGGGTCCTAAAAATAAGGGTCTCATCTATTTTTACCGACATGTCGCATCCATCAAGAATCTCCAAGTAGAATTCCCAAATTATGCTCCGTATGTCTAAAAATAGACATAGTTCAAAAATAGACTTTGCGCCGCACCTGTTCGCGGGGCCACTTAGTGAAGGCGACTTCATTTCACTAAGCTCCATCATCTTGCCGCATTCTCAACACTCCCTCTCAGCAAGATATGGATTATCTGCAACCCCTATCCTGCCTCTGTGGAATTCGAACTTGCTCCTGGTGAGCGCCTTCGTCAGGATGTCGGCATCCTGATCCTCCGTGGGAACATATGAAAGCATCATGATCCTCCGCCGAACACAATCTCTGATGTGATGGTACCTGATGTCGATATGTTTGGACCTATCATGAAAAACTGGATTAGCCGAGAGCTTGATGCAGCTCTGGTTATCACAGTAGATCACTGTAGGCTCCAAATGCAACTTGAACAAACCTGCGAGGATCTTCCTCATCCAAATAGCCTCGCATGCAGCCAAACTTGCTGCCATGTACTCGGCCTCTGCTGAACTGAGTGCCACGGATCTCTTCTTCCTGCTGTACCAGGAAACTGCTGTCGACCCAATGCTGAAAACTCCTCCAGAAGTGCTCTTCCGGTCTGTTGGGCTCCCTGCCCAATCTGCATCAGTGAAACCAGAAAGTTTCACTCCATCCTCCTGTCCGTACCATAGACCATATCCCGATGTGCCTCTGATATAGCGCAATACATGCTTGCCCGCCTTCCAAAAGAGCTTGGTAGGCTTAACCATAGCTTGCGAAAGCTGGTTAACTGCATAGCATATATCGGGTCGAGTATTGACCAAATACATCAACGACCCCACCAACTGTCGATAGACAGTGGCATCCACTACCTCCTCCGAAGTAGCATCTCCCTTCCTCCAACCTCCAGGAATAGGGGTATCAACAGGCTTGCAGCCTTGCATGTTGAACCTCTCCAGAATCTCCCGGGCATACTTGCCCTGAGAAACAAACAGTCCTCCACTGCGCTGCCAAATCTCCAATCCCAGGAAATAATGAAGGATGCCCAGGTCCTTCATCTCAAACTCTCGTGCTAGATCCTCCTTGCATGAAAGTATCAACTGCTCGTCGCCAGTCAAAATCAGATCATCTACATACAGTACGATGATCAACAGCTTCCCCTCCACCACAATCTGGTACAGGTTTGGATCCGCCTCACTCTTGGAGAATCCAAGCCCGGTGAAGTAGCCGTCTATCCGAGTGTACCAAGCACGAGGTGTGGGTTTCCACCGTACAAGGTTTCTTGGAGTCGTTAACATGCGACGCACGTCAGCATCTTAAACCTTTTGCCGCCAGGCATCTTTCACACCCTGCGAGAACGGCCGCGCGCCTCCGTCGAGGAAGGTGCCGCCCCGCCGCGCGCAGCGCACGAATGGTTGCACGGCGCGCGGTGTGCCTGGTGTCACCCCCATCCCTAGGCGAGTCACTGCGTCAAATCTCGCCTTGTACTTCTCCACACTCCCGTCAGCCGCCTGCTTCACTTTGTAGATCCATCGCGAACTCACCACTGATTTCCCCACCGGTCTTGGGACAATCTCCCATGCACTGTTCCTGACGATCGAATCATATTCTTCGATCATGGCATCAACCCATGCGGGTTCCTCCACAGCTTCCTCAAAAGAGGATGGCTTCGTCACAACACATTGACTCACAAGAGCCATGTATCTAGTGTACCGATCCGGTGACTGTCTCTGTCTGCGCTGTGCTGTAGGTGGTCCTACAACCTTCTCTGCATCCCGAGCCAGTCGCTCAGCTTCTGTAGTGCGCATGCGCCCCTCTGCATCCCGAGCCAGTCGCTCAGCTTCTGTAGTGCGCATGCGCCCTCTGATGGTTGGCGCTGCCTGGGTGGTTTCTTCCACCTCCCGAACCTCCTCTTGTGGCTGATCCACATCCGGAAGCTCCTCCTTAGGAACTAACAGCTCCTCATCTGCATGCAAGTGTAGCTCCCTCTCAAGCGCACACTGCATGGCTTTCTCCTCCTGAAATTTTATATCCCGTCGCACAACAGTCTTGCGACTGTCTGGCACATACACTCGATAGTTGTGAGGTGTATCAGTGTACCCCACAAATATTCCAACTTCAGCAGTTGGATCCAGCTTCCTTCTCGCATCCTTCGTCACATGCATGTAGACAGGAGATCCGAAAATCCGCAAATGGGAAATATCAGGCCTCTTGCCAGAATAAGCCTCCTCTGGTGTACTCATGCCAAGAGCCTTGTGAGGACAACGGTTCTGCACATACATTGCTGTATTGCATGCCTCAGCCCACAAGTGAAGGGGTAGGCCCTGATCATGCAACATCACCCGTGCAGCACCCACGATCGTTCTGTTCTTTCGCTCAGCCACCCTGTTCTGCTGTGGGTTATGGGGTGCGATGAGCTCTCTCCGAATCCCTTCTGCGCTGCAGAACTCCTTGAATTCAGCCGAGATGAATTCACCACCATTATCACTCCTTAGAGAAATCACCTTCTTCCCCGACTCCTTCTCGACTAGTGCTTTAAACTCACAGAACTTCGCGAATGTATCGCTCTTCTTTTGCATGAAGAAGATCCAGCACTTTCGAGAGAAATCATCAACAAAGATCACATAATACTTGTGCTTTGCTGTCAAAGCAACTGAGAAAGGACCACACACGTCCGTGTGAACTCTCTCAAGGATCGTCGTGGCGCGACTATCCTTCTCGTGAAAGGTGGCTTTCACATACTTCCCTAAAGTACACCCCTTGCACTGATCTGACTGCGCAAGGGTGCCCTTAGGAAGTCCAGTAGAAATCTGCTGCAGAATCTTCAAAGCTCCATGGTGAAGATGGCCCAATCTCCTGTGCCATAGTTCGCCCTCATCATCCCGGCTCACCACTTCTCCCGCCTTGCATGCCATAGCTGCGCAGTCATCTACCTGCAACTGATAAAGGTTCTGAGTTCGAACCCCTATTTTCCGGGTCTCTCCAGTAGTCTTACTGCGCAGGAAGGCTTTTCCTTCGCTGAAGACCACATCATACCCCTTATCCTCCAACATCGCTACTGAAATCAGGTTCTTCTTCAATCCAGGTACATGCATGACATCCTTTAAGAAAAAGGGTTTACCAGACTCCCTCTGAAAGGATACGGTACCGATACCAGTCGCACTGTATCTATCGTCATCGCCCATCTCGATGTGCATACCCAAATCCTTGTCCTCCAGATCTGAGAACAACTCCCGATCTCCCGTCATATGAAATGACGCACCGCCGTCCAAGAACCACACCGATCCCATCACACTTGAAACCAAGCATGCAATCAGTGAAAAGTCAAGCTCGAACTGTGAAGCCAAAGCTTCTCCATCTGCAGATCTTCCCGCTTGCTTGTTCTTCTTCTTCTTTTGACAATTGGTAGCATAATGTCCGTGATCATGGCAGTGAAAACACTTCACTTTCGCCATATCCTGCTTCTTGCCCTTAGCACCAGAATGAGAGGTTTTCTTACCCTTCCCCTTCTTTGCTTTGGACACCAAAGCGCAGTTTTCTTCATCAGCTCCCTTTGATAAAGATCCATCTCGAGTAGTCCTCCTTATCTCCTCCTGCATGAGATCCGCCCAAAGGCGCTCCCATCCCGGCAGCTTCTCCCGACCATTGACACTATCTTGATATGAGTGCCAAGCCTTCGAAAGACCAAGGAGAGCCAGGTCAACCATATCCTCTTCATCGACAGTAACTCCCACACTTCCCAGTTCATCTCTGCATTGAGTGAACTTCGTGAGGTATTTAGCGATACTGTCGCCCTTCTCCATCTTGATGTTCCTGAGCTTGTCTTTGAGCGCCAGCTTCCTTTGGTCACTCTTACTCCGGAATAGATCCGTCAAAGCTTTCCACATTAAATATGGAGTAGCCTTTCCATGCAGGCTGGATACAATATGATCCTTGACGCCCTCCAACAGGATCCTTCGACATTTCGCGATCTTCTTTTGCCATGCATCGACCGAGCTGCATCAGTGGGCTTTGGGACATCCGCATCCACGAACTCCTTCAGACCATTATCTTCCAACACTGCTTCCATTCGATCTTTCCATGCAACATAGTTCGAACTGCCTTCAAGAGCATATTCGAGTCGCAAACCATTGAAAGAAGACATCTTTCAACACCGACACCAAGAAGAACAACCTTCTGCAAAATTCGAATTCCAAACTCCAAGCTCTATCGCTTCCGATCTACACTTGAAAACAAATTATTTCCAAATCAGAGATTGACCGCAAGGGCATTCACCAGATCTTTCACCTTACAAAGAAGGATGAATATTCCGGAGGCTACCTGGCCCGCATGCAGACTCTGTCCGAGGAAATAAGTTTGCAATCACCGTAATAGACTTCGACAATTAACTTCGCTCCGATACCATGTAGAAATTAGCCGAATAAATCACTTATTCAATGAAGATTAACCCGATCATACATCAATTTCGAATTGCATGCATAACACATAACCTTCTTCCACAATTAATTGTCACATGCGGAAATAATATAGAAGCAATCGCACATCAAATCAATCACACATTAACTCAGCATGTATGGGGAAAGCCTATAGCTGAAAACCCCGCAGCTATTGTGTATATTATAATGGAGAAATCATGTAACAATCATAGTACAAAAACTCTTCACAAGCTCACATGCACTACCTCCCATGCTACACACTATCAAGCTAGATCTAGCAAATCACTTGCTCCAATCCTTAGCCACTTGATAGCCAGCCTCTATTGCGTATTTTAATGCTAGGTAATGGCCTCCTTATATAGATAAACCACCAGCCTAAACTTTGCAATACTCATAGCTTACTCCACCTATCTATGTGTTGCAAATAGCAACAGTATAGTTACAACTGATAGCTAACTCTACCCTTTCATCTATCTCTTTCACTGGTCTTCACTGAACTGATCATGCACTGCAGTGAACTGAAGTATTCTTGAGTTGACTAATGAGTTAATATTTAATGAATTAAATAATATTTAATTCACTCCACTCATATCTAGTTGATTAGCTAGTTAACTAATCTCAACTAGTTCAACTGAAATAAATAGAACACAACTCCACTATTTGTCCCGTTAACTCCTCCAAAACTTCTGCCACTGAAGTCTAACCGAAGCCAACCATGCAAGATGCCATCAAACCCTAGGAACCACGTGATTCCTTGTGTCAGTTGCATGAGCCACCTCCATGACTCAAACTCGAAGTGCGCCAAGAGAGTAAACTGCTGTTTATAGTCAAAATATTATTAAGGGTAAATAATATTTGACTTCCATATTTTTAGGAGATCAGTCTAAAAATAGCCCGGGTCCTAAAAATAAGGGTCTCATCTATTTTTACTGACATGTCGCATACTTTAAGAATCTCCAAGTAGAATTCCCAAATAATGCTCCGTATGTCTAAAAATAGACATAGTCTAAAAATAGACTTTGCGCCAGAATTTGCCTGCGGGCCCACTTAGTGAAGGCGACTTCATTTCACTAAGCTCCATCATCTTGCTGCATTCTCAACATTGTTATAATGCAATAAGGAAGACCCATTTCTTTTGAAAGTCATCCAATCAAAGGAAAGTATTTACAGAAAGCTATTTATGAGAATGAAATGTTGGAAATATTACATGCACTAAAGAAATGGCGACCTTACCTAATGGGAAGACACTTGAAGGTAAAAAATGTAGAAATTATATGCAAGATGCATGTATATATCCAGATTCTCCTGATCTAACAATATTTTATCTTCTTTCTAAATACATAATCCTTCCACTGTTAATCTTTTGCGGAAATTTAAAGTCAATTTCAAACACATGAAGCAATAAAAATAATCGCACATAACATAGTGGTTTAACGAGAAATCCTGAAGCTGAAAACCCCAACTATCATATATTATGTATCATGGAGATCATGTAACAATCTCATACAAAGCTTAGTACATCAAGCTCTCAGTACAATCAATTGTCACACACTAATCAAAAAGAAATTTGCAAATCCATGCACTGATTTCTTGCCACCTGATAGTCTGCCTCCACTGTGCAATCCTTGCTGAAGAAGACCCTTGAATGAATTTGAATCTAACTTTATTTCACTGTGCAATCCTCATTGGAAACTCCAATGTGTGTGTGGTGCAATCAATTCATCACTATAGTCACAATGGATATTCCATCTTGCCCTTTCACCTATCTCTCCACTGGGTCTCCACTGGAACTGACATGCACTGTATTTAACTGTTGTATTTGTTCAGTTGACTAATGAGTTATTATTTTTGAATTAATTAACTAATTAATTCACTCCAATCTCACTAGTGTATCATTCAGTTAGACTAGATACAACTAGCTCAACTGAGTTTAACTCCATTAACTGAGTTAAACTGAATAAAAACTCCATGAACTACTCTTCCAACTCTGTCATAACTTTTCCACTTCAGTTTTAACTGAGTCCTCCATGCATGAACCACCAGTAAACCCTAAAAATTGTGTGATTCCTTCAGCCCACTGATTTTCCAAATTTTTATATTGAAATTAAGTGCTCTAAGAGCATAAGTTGATATTTATTGTCAAATTATTATTAAGAGCTAATAATAATCGACATTCTATTTTTAGATCGAAGATCTATAAATAGACTTTGCAAAATATTATAAAAATAGAATTTCATCTATTTTTCCAACTTGACCAACCATCCACGAATAGCATCCTGCAACTTCTGAAATATGATCACCATGTCTAAAAATAGACATAGTCTAAAAATATACTTACACCTAAAAATAGCCTGTGGGACCACTTAGTGAAGGTGACTAATTTTCACTAAGCTCATCATCTTGTTGAATCTCAACACTCCCTCTCAACAATATAGGGATTATATTTCACCCCGATCTTGCCTTTATGGTATTCAAATTTGCTCATGGTGAGCGCCTTCGTCAGAATATCTGTATCCTGATCTTTTGTAGGAATGTATTGAAGAAACATGATCTTCCGCTACACACAATCTCTGATATGATGATCCCAGATATCAATATGTTTAGATCTATCATGAGACACAAGATTAATTGAGAGTTTAATGCAACTCTAATTATCATAATGTATCACTGTAGGATCTAAATCTGAACCGAACAAATCGACCAGAATCTTCCTCATCCAGATAGCCTCACATGCAGCTTGACTTGGTGCCATGTATTCTGCTTCCACTAAACTGAGTGCCACGGATCTTTGTTTCTTGCTGTACCAAGAAATTTTTGTAGATCCGATACTAAAAACCCCTCCTGATGTGCTCTTTCTGTCTATTGGGCTTCCTGCCCAATCTGCATCCGTGAAGCCATGCAACTTCACCTCATCCATCTGTTTGTACCATAAGCCATACTTAGATGTGCCCCTGAGACGCCTCGGGACATGCTTGCCTTCCTTCCAAAAGAGCTTTGTAGGCTTAACCGTCGCTTGTGAAAGCTGGTTCACTGCATAGCATATGTCTGGTCTTGTATTAACTAAATACATGAGCGAATCCACCAACTGTCGATAAACAATGGCATCCACTACCTTTGCCGATGTAGCATCCTCTTTCCTCCAATTTTCTGGAAGAGGAGTATCAATAGGCTTGCAGCCTTGCATGTGAATATTCTCAAGTATCTCTCGAGCATACTTGCCTTGAGACACAAGCAGTTCACCTTCCTGCTGCCATATTCCCAATCCAAGGAAAGAATGAAGGAGGCCCAAATCCTTCATCTCAAACTCCTTTTCAAGATCTGCCTTGCATGAGTGTATCAACTACTCATCACCCGTTAGTATCAAATCATCAACATAAAGAACAATGATTAAAAGCTTACCCTCCACCACAATTTGGTATAGGTTTGCATCTGCCTCACTCTTGGTGAAGCCAAGTCCAGTGAAATAGTTGTCGATCCATGTGTACCAAGCACGAGGTGCTTGCTTGAGCCCATACAACGCCCTTTTGAGTTTGCACACATGCGACTCACTGCTGAAGATCTCAAATCCTTAAGGATGCTCAATGCACACCTCTTCCTCAATGATCCCATTAAGGAACGCAGTCTTCACATCCATCTGATGAATGTGTCAACCCATCTACGTTAAGAGAGCAAGGATGGTCCTTATGGAGGAGTACCATGTGACATGTGCAAAGGTTTCTTCATAATCCATCCCCTCGATCTGTGAGAAGCCCCGCGTGTTAGTCATCGGTATTTTTCACCTATTGTTGATGACTAGATTCCTAGCTAATTTTTCTAGAAGCTGACCTCCAAATTTGTCAAATTTGTCAGCTAGAAAACACCCATAAACATTTTTCCCTCCTACCTTTTAAATCAGCCCATGATGAGATAAAACCTAATTTTCAAGCCCTATCTAGTCTCAGTCATACAAACTTGTCCATCAACTCCAAAGAGAATACTCCAAATCTGTCAAAAATCTCCCCTAAGTTAGGTAGTGGCGCTTTAGGCATTCCTCCGTTAGCAAACTATCCTAAAGCCAAAAGAACCTCTTTCTAATATCAACCAGTCATAGATGACCTTTCTATTCTGCAAATAAAGCTTGATACACCCTTAAGTCACGCCACTAACAACCCTTGATGTCTCAGCAGTGCATATGCCACAAGTCAAACTGATATTAGGTGGATTTACAATGTTTCAATGTCTATTTCAAAAGCAGAACTGTACCAGTGTTTCGGAAGACATTATTAAACTTAACATGAGAAGACAACTACTTCTCATGTGGTTTTGAGCCTGGGATGAAAGTACTAGTCAAAGAGGTAATTCAATGAACTCCTGCAAACACAGTAAAAATGTTAGTGACTAATGACTAGCAAGTATTACTCTGCAGATACAGGTCAGGGTTGCCTCTGGTTTCTAAAGATGCATAAGAGTATTTTAACTGAATACACATCTCAGAGCATGCCTCTCATGGCATATTGACAATTTTACACCTTATTACTTACTGTGATATACCAAGTAGAGATGGGAATTAAAAGGAAAGATGACACAGTTTGAATAGAGAGATGAAATAGCATATTTGTGAAAATCCTCCTAAAAACATGAGCAGAGGGTTGGGTGACTGTGTAAAACCTCCTCCAAACATGAGTAGAGGGTTGGGTCACTTGTTGTAAAACCTCCTCCAAACATGAGCAGATGGTTGGGAATATTTTGTTAAGGCCTCCTTCATTTAACAAGAAGAGGGTCAGGAACAGAGCTGTAGCCTAATTCAAAAAAGCACAAGACTAACAATGTTGCAGATGGCCTTGAAAACCTGTTTACACCTTCTTCTCTAATGGATGAAACCAATAACATAACACTGGTATTTCAAAGGATTGTTTAGATGGTTTCACTGTTTGAAGGATAGATTTGAGTGCAGTGGGAAACAATTGGATGATTATGAGTTGAAAAATGTTGTTAAGAAGATGGCCAAGCAGTGATGTTATGGTATTCAAAGAGGTTTTGTTTTTCTTCTATCAAATATCTCCTTCAAAGGAAATCTGAAGCTACAGTGAACCAAATTTGGACATGCTCATCAAATGTGAGGAAAGGGGTATGACAAAATGTCTCAAATTCAAAACAATTTTCAAATAATCAAGCCATATCACTATCACAGACAAAGATCTCTTATGGACATATGAAAAAACCCTGACGTGGTATGTAATTACATTAAGAGTTTCCAAAGACTTTTCTCCTTGATCAACAGGCATGAATCAAGCCATTGGTAAGTTCAAACTCGGGTTTTACCCACTGTTAGTCTCCTATACCAATAGGTGTCATTTTTCATGATTGTTTTGATTGAACTATGGAATATGTTCAAACCTTTTTATTGAGCAAAGGTGTTCCATATTCTTGAAAAACCCAAAAAATAAAAAAATAAAAATAAAAAAATGTAAAGAGGGTATACCCTAAAAGAAAAATCAAAGGGTAAGAAAAATAAAATGGTCAAAAAAGTGAAAGAAATGAACCCCAAACAAAAACTAGACCAAGGAAAGTGTGCAAATCCAAATGCCACTACTTTTTACTCTGATGTAATAAACAAATTGTGTGCAACTTGTATTTTATGCCACAATTCATGAATAGCCAAACTGCTTAAGCTTGGCTAGTTCATTTTTCAATTTCATGTTGTAGAATAGTGAATAAATATCTGACCAAACAGTTTAATCTTGGCAGATAAGTAGATAGGTAGAGTGAATAAAGGGTGCTCAACAGCTTAATCTGAGCCCTTGGATGTAATAAGGGTAGAATTAGATATTTGCCTTGTAAAAAAGAAAAAGATTGATAAGGGTTTGCAAGTCTAAATGCACCCTAATAAAGAAGAGAAAATGGTAGTGTCAAGTAGATAGGGTAGGTAGATGGTTGCAAAGTTTTATCTGATGAATGATGCTG
Organism: Pinus albicaulis; assembly: GCA_034641835.2. Lineage (NCBI taxonomy): Eukaryota > Viridiplantae > Streptophyta > Pinopsida > Pinales > Pinaceae > Pinus > Pinus albicaulis. The sequence continues at coordinate 1,259,222,075 of CM076583.1, forward strand.
CTACATGTTTTTGATCCTTTACTTTCATCACAAATATTGAAGCAGGAAATACACTGGAAAATCACAGCAAGAAAAGTCAAAATCATTAACTTCCCTCATCACTTTCCCCTTAAAGTTTTACTAATTTCCCCCAAAGTACTAGGGTACTTGGAGATCAAAAGGGCTCAAGGCATTTCCTTGACTTTTGGAGGGACCGGACCCTCGGCCTAATGATCAAAAAAGACCTAAGTACTTGAGATAATTCATCATTAAAATCATTCACCTTTAACCTTGTCCTAAGTAAAATCTCATTTTGCTTAGGAAAATTATGCAAAATTCCATAAAAATCCCTCAAAATAACTTACTATTCTAAGTTTAAGTGTGGAAAATGAGATATTGCAATTTACTTCAGAAATTGTCACTTTCTTAGATGTGCAAAGTTTTTTGAGTTCCCTTGTCCCTTTGTCATATTTACATTTAACTCTATTTACTAAATCCCTAGTGAAAATGCCCTATCCTAAGTATATAATTCCTTTTAAATTAATATACCAAAAACCCTCTATTATGTTTTAACCAAAGTATTTACTTCCCAAATATTCATTAAAAACCCACTATACAAGCCCTTTGGTTAAATATATCGTTATACAATAGTCCCGCCCTTATGATAAGTTAACTATCTTGGTTATTTTATCATATAATAAAATAAAAAACATATATACGAAAAACTTTAAACATATGATTTATATGTTTAATACAAAAATATAAACAAAACCCGAAGTTTTATTTTCTAAACCAAAATTTTGGAAAAGCCCCTATGCCACCGTGGTCCATCCACCTGGCATTCCACCCGACGTTTCAAACACAATTAAAACCCCGCCGCGACCCCTTTTTCATTATAATTACGGGATTAATTAGTTATCTGAACTAATTAATAACCTTTCTTCCGCCAATCATGTGCCACCCGGGATGATTAATTAAACGTTAAATATGCCGGGCCCGCATGATAACGCCCCACCATTTCCCAGTACTTTCCACCGTTGGATCGCCCTTCCGCAGATCGACGCTCCACGTCAATTCCGCTATCCATCCAATATCAGATCTTTAGTGCGCGGGGGATTGGTGGTATTTGACTAGTCCTCCGTCCACGTGGCAACGATCCAATGGAATCGCTCCCCCCGCGATCAATACCACCTTTGCCAATAAGCGGTGCGGGGACTAAACCACTTACCGCCCGACCCTTGCACACGTCAGCCCGTACCAACGTGACGTCACTCCTCGAAAAGCTAAAAACCCCTCTTTTGACTTTGGAAATAAAACAAAATTTCGCGTTTTTATGTCATTTTCACCATTTGAACGCAACTGTGCTTTCCACTACGATTTTCAAATTTCCGCTAAAATCCACTGTTCAATTCGATTTCGTTCCCGATTTCCGCCAGAACTGTGTTCAAGCGTCCTCCTGCTACTGTCTGATACCTGTTAAAAGTCAGTTTGCCTCCAAGAACAGGTATTTATCATATTTTGCCCCGAACTGCAAATAAAACTCTGTGTTCTTTATTTTTCGCTGAATGAGTGTTTAAATCATATTCCTAAGATCATTCCCTGAGTTTTACGACTATAAATTGTTCCCCTGAACCTGCAATTGTGCCAATTTCCCTCAGTAAGATCAAAATCACGCCCGGCCTGTGAAGAAAACCAGAAACCTCTGTTTTGAATCCACAAGAACCAAAATGGAGGCCCCGGCAGCTTTGAATGTAACTCCACTGAATGCCCCTCACCGAGAGTTAGAATATTTACCTTTAGTAGACAAATATTTCTAGATTAAAGACTTGCATTTTGATGAAAGTCCCCTTCTGAGTTATTTTCGCTGCAGAGACGAGTACTCAAAGGGGCAAGATCTCATTGGGTTGTGGGAATCCAATCTCCCAAGGTATCTCATCCCTTCAGTCATTTCCTTCCCAGAAATCATCCACTATTGCCATTCTAACTATGATCCCACTCAGAGAGCTGTAATATCCCCTGACCAGAGTGTTCTTTTCCACATTACTCCCCAGGCTATCAATGCAATGCTACATTTTGAACCAGGTCAAGAACTAGCACCTTTGTCTATAGAAGCACTGATTGAAAAGTCTAATCAATTGACCCCAGAGAAATTGAAGTCCATTTGCCAGAATTTCATGTTGCCTGAACATCAACCTAAGGGACTTCCTCCCTATGGTTTTTATTATTTCACTAAGTTGGGAAGGCTCATCCTAAATATGATATCTTTTGTCTTGGGTTTCAATACCAGCGAATATGTTGATGAGATAACCCTAGTTTTGCTGTCTATCTTTACTCCTGGGCAACCTCCTGAAGTTAAATATGACTTTGCCTCCTTCATAGCCAATAAGATCCATGATCAGTTCATGAGGCTAGATGATGAGAAAGTTTTCAAATATTCCTCAATTATTTATCATCTCATTATCTTCTATCAATCAGAAAAGTTCCCTTTCCCTGTTAAAAAGCTTGATGCCAAGGGAAACCCTAGGTCAGTTATATTTTGGTCTCCCATAATTCATTCTTCCCATAATTCTCCATATTCCTATACTGAGTTCATTGACCTTTTTGTATATCCTGCAACTACCTTGTTGACAGGAATCCCTCCTCCAAGACTCGGTAATGAAATCAAGAAGACCTTGCAGCTTTCCAGGACTTATAAAGTTGGAGATTGGTATTTATACCAAAATCATTCAGTCATCAGAATCTATGGATGTGAATTACATCCATTCAAGTTGCCAAGATATGTGCCCATGAGAATTTTTTCCTTGGAATATTTCAGGCAAATGAATAATTCAGATGTGATCCATTTTTGTAGTGTGAAGAAGAAAGCCCAACTAAGGATCAAAAGTCAATTAGGTCCTTTCATCTGCAACTCTAGGGAGGCCGAGCGAGAAGCAGAAAACATACTACAAAGCCATTGCAAGTTCCAAAGAACTTTCCAATGGGTTCCTTATGACCCATTTGGTTTTATCTGTGAAAAGAGAATAAAGAACAAATCATCCCCTTACATACACCTCAAGATTCCTGAAATAGAACAATATGCCAACCAAGATGAATGGGTTGAAGGAACACTAGTTGAGGAAGAAAGTGAAGCAGACAAAATGAACAAAGTTATGAAAGATGTTGAGAAGAAGTATGACCTAGAATCTTGTGGTCAAGTGCAGGTACCTCACATTGGCACTTCTTCAGCAGCAAATCTACAGCAGAGATTACAGGAAGGCAGTTCATCAGTTGCAACAGAACCAAAAGGCAAAGGAAAGGAACTTGAAATACAGGTCATTGAAACTTTAGTCATGGAAGAGAAACCTCAAACATCCAGAGCACCTGATCAAACACAAGTTTCTCCCACTCAGGTAAAACATCCTGAAGTTTCAGAATTACAAACTCCATCCAACATGGAAATAGGAAAGAAAAGGCAGGTTCCAGATACTACTCCTCCTAAAGAGTCCTCAGGAATACATCAAGCCAAAAAACAGAAACCAGATCCACTTCCAGATGTGGAAATCATTGATGAAATATTTGATGATGGAAGAGAAGACAGTCAACTAACTGGCACAGTTAGTGAAACAAACACAGGACAGAAAGGAAAAGCTTTGCAAAAGCAGTTGAGTACAGAGGTATCCTCTTTCAGACCACCAAAAACAGATACAGGGGACATAAAAAGAACCTTCATTAATATAAAGGCAAAGAATGATCCATTAAGAATGAAAGTGTATGATCAATATCTGAAAATGGCTCCACAGAATCAGGAAAGGTTAATGTCAGCATTTGACATTTCACAAGGCAAAATGATCATGAGCCACTTCAAGTCAAAGGTGCCAAAACCCATGTCAGCAGCTGATTATATTAGAACAAATTTTGAGGTCCTGGCAAAGGATATTCATCCTTTGGACCAGATAGAGCTGCATAAAAAGACTGGGGAAATGGTGTATTCCACTCTTACTAATAAAGCCATGGCAGCCCTAACGCTGCAAGATTCTTTAAATAACACAAGCGCCCAACTGAAAATTGAAAAGGCCTCTTCTCAGGCCAAAGATAATAGAATAAAGTCTCTAGAAGACATAATCATCGGTTTGGGTCACAACCCCAAAGAAATTAAAAGCATTGAGGCATTAATAAAAAAGAAAGATGATGACATAGCTGCACTGAGAAAGCAGCTAAAATTGCCAGCCTCAAGGCACCCTCAGACCCAAGAAGTTTTGTAGGAGAGTTCACAAGAAGAGGTAATGGAGTTGCTCTTAAAAGTAAATGAGCGACTAAGTGAAACAGAGAAGGAATTGGAACAAGATTTGCAGGAAAAGGAAACCATCAAACAGGCTACAACCACAGGTACTACAACAACAAAGCAACAAACAGAACCAAAACAGGTAAACACTTCTGGTTTGAGTTCTGATGAGTTAATAAAACAAATGGAAAGTCTACAATTAAGAGTCACAGAACTTCAAACCACAAAGTTACAATTAAAAGATTTGGAGCAGAAGTATGATACATCTAAGAAGACAGTTGCTGATAATACCAGGGAAATCAAAAGATTGGACAGATTAGTTAAGGCTTTGGAAAAAGATCTTTCACTAGAAAAGCCTATGAAGGAAATAAATGAAATTCTTTGGGGTAACATAATTGAGTTAATAAAAAGTATTTGGCCCTCTATTCAAGCAATTTTTGAACAAAATGACCTGATTAAAGTAGCTCAGGAATAAATAAACAGAACAAGAGATGAACTAAGAGGTAGACCTGAGCAGGCCAATCAACTTATTCAATTTTTGAACACCCGAACAAAACAACAGCTTGCAAGATTAGGAATTGAAGACAGGATCGGCACTATTTTGATGATTAAAAGAGTTTTCATTAAAAGAACTTTTATGTAGAATTTAGAAAGGAAGTGTGCAGATATTTTGGATGATATTAATGCTTTCAGAGAAAAATTTCAAGTTTTGTTAGACAGTGGGTTACCCAGTCCAATGCTCTCACAGGACCAAATAATGGAATTGGAAGCCTATGTCAAGAAAATAGATATCCATGCTCAAAATACAACTGCTAGTTCTAGTAGTTTGACAGAAATAACGTTGCCAACAGGGAGAAATATCTATGACAGGTTGAAGAATTTATTTCATCTTGAACATGAAATAAAGTATTTGTTTCCTAATGAGCCCACTTTTTACAAACTCACAGAGGCCGATGAGACATTGAGGAAACTTAAAAGGACTATGATACCAGAAGATCAATGGTGGAATGACCTATTGGAAATTCTATGAAAATTATCTTCAGTATGAAAATGTTATCTTTTTACTATTATGTGAAAGATAAAAAGGAGCACAGATGAAAGAGTATCAAACAAGCTAAATAATTACTCAAGGGGCAGCACCGAGCCCTATTTCGGCACTTACCTCCAGCACATCAGCAAAATGAGGGGACAGCGCATCAGCAGTTACCTATTATTCTATCCACGAGACCATTTGTCTCCTGTTTATTTGTAAATTACTCCTTAGTCACCCTAGATTATTGGCTAAGTTAGAGTGAGATTTTTTCAAACATCTCTTGTATAAATAAACCCTCAAAAAGAGTATTGAGGGTGGATTCTATTATTTTGCTGTAACATTGAGATTTTTGGAATAAAATCATTTTGGAGAAATTTATTCGTGGCTTACTGGATGACAATTTGAAGCACAGGACTTGTTGCAGGATTCATGTGTTGGACTGCAGTTCAATAAGTTTTTCTACCCTTTGTCTTAAGTTTTATATCAGTCTATAATATCATTATGTCCATTTCTGAATAATTTACATAAAAGATTGAATCAGAATTTACTCAAATGTACTCTGATTTCAGATGTGATTGTTCTTAATGTTTTCCTCTAAATTGGTTATAAGCATGAATTCTTAAATGCTCTTGCTTTGCTAATTTAAACATTGTTGATTACTATAATAAAGAATTCTTCATTGCTCCTTGTTTGTAGTCATCTCATTTCTTTCTTTTTGAACATGGTGAAAGATTCTTAGCTGCCTTTCATCCCTTCAAAACCATCCCATCCAATTTAAATTTTAAGGATTGTTCTCTGTCTAGCTACCTTGCCCTGTAAAGCCATCTTGTGTGTAGAATAGAAATCCAGTAGAGCCATCCTTTAACTCCATAGCCCAATGGACTAAAAACTTTCAACCTTGCCCTTAGTTTGTGGATTCCACCATTTTTCAAAACAAACTCTTGGATCGATAACTAGCCTAAAACCTTCTAAGAACAAAGATAAATCATAAAGAGAGAGCCCTCTCTGGATGCAGATTGGCTAGATTCTGCATCTGAAGGTTGGTTTGTGGTTACCTCGGGTATACTTTCCTCTTACACAACTTCTAGGAAAACCTGAGTGATAACATAGTGGCGACCATACTGGGGAGCTGAATCATCTTTATTTGTTAATATTGTTCACTTATAAGCTATAGACAGAGTCTGAAGATCAGCCAGGTAGCCTTTGAAATTGCTTTTGCTCTGCAATTGCAAAAGTAAATAAACTCTGCTTCAGTCTATCTCTGATTTAGCTTATTACTGAACCTTAGTTTCAAAATGTTTAATCAGACTCTCTAGTTTAACAGATCTTTGAGAAAATTTTAATCATACATCATTATTTCTTGAAGAATTTGTAGAAGTTGTATTTATTCTTTCAATTAAAATCAAAAAATCTAAAAACACATAGTCTAGGAAAACTGGCTTCAGAAAGGATTCGACATACTAGGTCAAACCCTGACCCTAATCCACCACCAATATTTGAAAATCCAAATCTGATTCCTAGGATTCTTAGAAGACGAGGAAGTCAAGAAAGTTCTGAAAGAGGAAGTCAAGAGAGTTTAGGAAGTTCTAGACCACTTTCTAGATCTGCATCCTGTCCCGTGAAAATCATATATATTGATGAAATTCCTTTTGATGCACGATTTGAAACATCTTTATTTGTGAATTTTTCTGAAACCGAATTATCCAGATTAGTTCCAGATCCATTGTTCTTTGAAGATTTGCAATATATATTTGTTTCACATCATCTTGACAGACAATTACAGAACTCTATTCAATCTGAACAAACCTTTGAAGAAAGTTCGAACATCTCTGTAATTACTGAAGCATCTCCAAATTCAGTCACTTTTTTTCAAGCTTTTCAAACACCTGTCACCCCTTCTACTCCTCCATCTCCTCCTGCCAGACCATCAACTCCTGTTGCCCCACTATATCTTCCAATGGCCAATCGATATGCCCCTTTACAGTTACCAGCCAACCCTCCTGCTTTACCCCAAGATTATCAGAGTAAGATCACACCTTTTGATGGATCAGGTACTTACACAGCACAACAACACACCAAAAGGATGACTGATTACTTTGAGTTCTATGAAATTGACACTGATAATGTCCGAATGAGAATTTTCGTTCAGAGTCTTACGGGAGAAGTGTTTGGTCAATT